>CAUYQV010162978.1:0-66058 GCA_963574575.1 Galagoides demidoff | reverse complement strand
TCCCAGCTACTTGGGAGGCTGAGGCAGGAGACTCGCTTGAGCCCAGGAGTTGGAGGTTGCTATGAGCTGTGATGCCATGGCACTCTACCCAGGGGGATAGTTTGAGGCTCCGTCTCAAAAAAAAAAAAAAAAAAAAAAAAGTAATGGACTATGGAAGTTTTAGTTCTATTTTTTATTTTTACAAAATGTTTTTCTCCAATCTAGCAACATGCAGTCTGCATGATAATCCATGTTGGGTTGTATAGAAAACAAATCTAAATTCAAACCATATTGTAGTCCTGACAATATAGAAGTCTTATGAGAAGTAAATGCTGGTAAATTATTATCCAAACATCAGTGACATGCTATGCTGTAATTAAAATGACCTCATTTGTTTATAGTAAAGATGAAAAATATGGGATCATAGTTATAACCCTTTCTGAATGGTTAGAATTCAAAAGTACACATGTATTATTCATGTGCTTCCAGTTACTAAAAGTACCTCTGTATGTAGGTTATTCATGAAACAGAATGAAATAAACCCCTATCATAATAGGTAGGTTAGGGTTGTGAGGTTTTGGAGCAATTAAAAAACAACATGGCTTTAAAAACATATTCAAAACATTTATTATTTGTTGAAATAAAATGTAAAAAGCTCATGAAAACAGAATTTAATATCATAAAAATGTGTTTTCACCAATTTAGTAGTTGTACACATGATGTATTCAATTTTTGAGCTGACTTTCTTGTTCATAAATAATTGAATTGTTGACTATGTTTCATTTCTTCCAACCATATTGTTTCCTGTTCTCCTACCAAGAAATTCAGAGGAATGAAGTAAGATATGTGGAATGGTTTAAAGAAATAAGATAAGTAGAGATCTTATCATGACTCTGTTAGGAATATATAAGGTAATAAATCTCCACAGAGTTGTTTTTACTGGCAATTTTTCAAATACCAGCCTTTGACTGAGAGCTTCTCTGAACAAAATTTGGCAAGGTACACTTCTGTGCAATGTCTGTGAATAAAAGTCCCTAAACTGACTAGGGAAATTGCCAGGTATATTTGAATTGTATTAGTATTGCTTTAAAGTGCTAACAACAAAAAGGTCCTAATTAGGGTCCCTAAATTCTACCGAAAGTAGTTCATAAACACAAAGGTCATAAACACAAAGGTCAAGTTCAAATCCAGAAACTTTTGTATCTGGGAGGACTGAGAAACAGGCAGCACCTGTGTGTCCACTTTTCCTCTTTTATCCAAGGCAGACATGAATAATCTACCCGGCATTTTTATGGTATTCCCACATTGGGTTTCAAATCCTTTACATGATATACTTCAGGCAATTCATATCAATTCCTTGGAGTTATTCTAGGAAATGAAAATATAGTAGTAGAACCTCCATAGTTGACCGCCTCCCTACATTGACTACTTCCTTATGTTGATCTAATTTTTATAGACCAGACATGCACCCCATGTACATATTAGTACAGTAGGTCTAGTTCCTTATGTCAACCACCTCTGTAGTTGGCCAGAGTCTGTTACAGTCCCTTGGGTGGTCAACTTAGGAGAGGTTTGACATTTCACACTTAACCCACTGATGAGAAAACAAAGACTCGTAGGAGGTAGGAAACTAATTCTAAATGTCTTGTATTTCCAAGGTAATCTGGTAGGTATATGGCACGTGATTTTTCAAAAGCTATTGTTAACATTCCCGTTTCACATATGACAAAACTGAGTCTCAGAGAAGCTAAGCGATATGCACAAACTTATGGTCCTCACCAGCTACAGATGCACAACTCTTGGGCAATTACCTTGACTCCTGGTCCAGTGTATTAGTATATTTTGGACTACCACCAAACTAAGTTAATGTTATTCTTTCTCTGAAGAAATTAATGGATGATGTTAAAAGAATCCTTCTTGGGTCAATGGCAGCCACTCATCTCCCTGTGAACCAGAGAAACAGGCTCATAAATAATAAAACACTATGCATAGCAGCCACCTGGCACCTAAATATTAATAGTGTGTATGTGAAATACTTTTACATAACCATATTAAAGGCATTAAATAAATGTCAAAGCTTGAAAAATTACCACTTTGGGTCACTGCTGGCCACTAAATTCTACAGTCTGGCTATTAGAGAAGTGATATTTTTTTTCTTAAAGACATTCCAGCTTCATGTTCTGAAGCTTTTCTTTCCAGGAAAAATAGCATCTTTCTGAGCAATGAGGAGAATAGTTTAAAGCCTAAAATTTGCAAACTTCATTACCATTCTGAAGTGAGAGCCATAGTGACTCTGAGCAGTTTCCATTCTTTGTCCTTCAACTCAGTTTGCAATTTTTCAGCAACCTGGACAACTCGGGCTGGGAAATTCTCCACAATGCAGAGCAGAACCAGGACCCTCGGCTTGGATAGGAGACTAGATTTTTACTCTTAGTGACTCGAGTATTTTTTCCTTCCTCGAGCTCCTTCTGGGAAAATCGACTTCCCAAGAGGGACGTTTTCCCAACGAGGAAAGTTTTTCAGCTTCTTCCTCCTAAATAAATCACAGTGTGAATTACGTTTGTTGAATTCCTTACCATTTGTTTTCTATTTAGCTCTTGTTCCGTTCCCTGTAGGTCTCGTACATCCCTCTGTTTGGTAAATTCTCATCTGTTTTCAAAATAAATATACAATTGAAGAAAGAAATATTAGAAGGAAGGGCAGAATGAAAAAGAATCCAGCTAATCTTGATTGTGTATTTAAGGCTTACTTAAGACTTAAATCTGTCTCCCCATCTCTACTCCCCCATCAATACATTATCTGACTTCTGTAAAAACAAAAGAGAAACAGATACAATTTTTTTTTTCTAGTGGATGTTAAACAAAAAGCAGAAAATGTCATCCGCACACCCCTAGACCTTGGCTGATTTCCAGAATTCTAGATTTGTTTCCAGAACCTTCTGTTGCTTTGTCAGTACGATTTCTGCTCGTCTAAACTGACGATCTCTAGCATTGTTTTCTAGTCTTTCTCTTCCAAGCAGAGCCATAAGGATGGGAAGGAAATTCTCTGGAATGTGACAAAACTGTCACAATAGGAACCTTCTAAAAATGAAGGCAGAAATCATACTAGCTTGGAGAGTTACCCATCCCACACATGGTTTTGTGGTATGTGCTTATAGTTTTCAGTAGTTAGTGTCCATGGTATAACCAAAATTGCATCATAGCTGTTCCTGTTCTAATAGGAGATGTGTTATTTTAAATATCACTGTATGGAATGGCCTAAATTTCTAAGCAACTTTTCAAGCTCTCCCACATTTTAGGACTAGAAAAATAATGCCAGCTCCTGACCACTATGAAAACTTATGTTTACAAATGATTGTAATATACTTTATTCTCTTTAAATAATGTTAGTCCTAACAATTACTTGTTAGCACAGTGCATATTTTCAGTGGAAAAAAGAGAGCAAAAATCACCCCTCATCTGATTGCTAAGATATAACCACTGCTAACAGTGTAGCTGTTTCCTCCTAGTATTTAGTATTTATTTAGTTACAAGTCGGTAATCACATAATTAGAGAATACCGCACATACAATTTGTTTCACGTTTTTTTCTTATGTGATAATAGCTGTTTCCCCAGAGCCCACTTGAAATTGAAGTAACAAATATCTTTGAAGAGAAAGGAGAGGTGCTTGAGAGGGGCCATGAAGTAGCTTCTTCGTTATTCATTCTTCTTAAATTAATGAGAGTAATTTATTTCTTAAACTTGGCGGCTGCAGGTTATAATTCTCTGATAACTCCTTGAACTGTGTACTCAACAATTTGTGCATTTTCCTTCTCTGTGTGCTATACGTCAATAAAAAGTTTGCTTAATACAAAATCACAAACTGATGAAAAAATGATTCACAATGATCACATAAGGTTTCTTTCTTTTTTCTTTTTGTAGTTTTTGGCCGGGCCGGGTTTGAACCCACCACCTCAAGTATAAGGGCCCTGGTGCCCTACTCCTTTGAACCACAGGCACTGCCCCATAAGGTTTCTTTATACGCCTTTACTATGATCGACCTAGACATTCTCCCATCATTAGATATTACGTTTCTATTTTACTTTTAAATATTACAAATAATATTGCTATACATATATTGGCATCTGAACATTCATTTGCATTACGTTCACTTGGAATAGAGTTGTAGAAGTATTTACCTCTTTCCTGGGAAGAAATACATTACAACGAGGTAGAAAGATTAATGTAAACATTTTCTGCCATACATTGATTGGTGACGTAAACTGGTGGTGAAATGGTGGAACCGTCAAATTCTTCCAGTGGTAGCCTAGAACAGAAAGTGGGACTGGTCCTGCATAGGTGAGATGTTCTCTATCCCTACAAACTGAACAATTGCCTGTTCCATTCAGTTAAGGAAAGCATTTGTAAGCACCAAGTACATGGTAGGGTTCTCTGAGATACTAGGAGGTAGGGATGAAAAAGATATAGCTCGACTCTTGTTTAGAAATGAGAATTGACCCCAGAGGAAGCACTCTCAGACTACGCGGACGGGAATGCTCCTCATTTTACAATCTCTTCCTCTGTAGGTTAGGATAAGAATACTTACCTTAAGGGCTAAACGGAATTTACAGTGCCCTGGCTAGAGGTGCAATTCAAAATATTTAGCAGTTCTTATACACTGGCATCAGCCAATCAGAACAAAGACTGCTTCAAGTAATAGGGAGGCATTTGGTGAAGAACTGCCCAGCCACAGAATGCATCTGGCTGATAGTTCTTGTCCTTGTCCCCATATAAGCACTGATAATGGTTAGGTTTTTTTACTCTATTCCTTTAGATTTTATCAGATCAAGTAAAATTACTTCAACTCATATCTGCTTTTCAGATAAAGTTATTTTGCATTCGAAATATTTGAAGAAAGCAACCCTGAAGGTGCAATTTGTGTTCAAATACCCTTCCCTTAGTTTTTACCCAACAGGAGTCATGGGCGCCCTTCAACTGTTCTTACCATTATTTCCTTTGTGTTCAACTCCTATTTATGAATATTGCTGACAGTGACAACAGCTTGTTAGGAGAAAAATTACATCATATATTTATTTCTAAAAATTGGCAGTAAATATAGGAGCCACGTGGGAGGTGGAGATGGGACAGGGCCTAGTCGTATAAATAGAGCAAATGAAAAATAAAAAATCCTAAACCTCAACTTTTCTGGGAGAAATTTTCAGTTTTTGAATACTGTGTCAGCTATTATAAAATCGTAGCTAATTACTAAAGTTAGAAAAAAAAGATTATTAGAATAGTTGAGTCATAACTAGGACTCATTAAAAACACTCATTGTTTACTGTAGACTAATTTTTTCCAGGTGATTATGGTTAGGTAACTACAGTTCAACAACAACAACTCGAAAATATGTTCACATTTGTTCATCAACTTGAAAGATAGATACTTTACACTCCAGGAATGAATCATCTGAGCTGTTCAAATCGCCTTTGAGTTCCAATAAGATTTCTGCATCTTGCTGCCATCTGAAGAATTTATCTTTGGATACCTAAGAAATGTGGAGTCAGGAGTGGGAATATTAGTTGGTGTTATGAATGAGAGTTTTCTTTCATGTCGATGAAGGACATTTAAATACACATGGCAGAATATAAATTTCTTTTTTTTTTGTAGAGACAGAGTCTCACTTTTTCGCCCTTGGTAGAGTACAGTGGAGTCGCTCCAGCAACCTCCAACTCCTGGGCTTAGGCGATTCTTCTGCTTCAGCCTCCCAAGTAGCTGGGACTACAGGCGCCCACCACAACGCCCGGCTATTTTTTGTTGCAGTTTGGCCGGGGCTGGGTTTGAACCCACCACCCTCGGTATATGGGGCCGGTGCCCTACTCACTGAGCCACAGGTGCCTCCCAGAATATAAATTTCTTGTACACAACATGAAGCTTTGCCCTCACAAGTGCTTAATACCCATTGTGGAAGGAAATAAGGACAGAATGAACGCTTCTTCGATATCAAAGATAAAGCGGTATCTTTGAAAAAACAAACATACTTTGGAATCTAAGGATACTATGGGGTGAAGGTCTCCGATTCTGTCAATTACTAGCTAAGTGACCTTGGACTAGTCATCTAGACTTTTATCCTCCTATTCCTCATCTGGAAAATAACATATTTACAGAATTGCTGTGAAGTTTAGAAGTAATGTGTCTATAATGATTAGCACAGGGTAGAATTATCAGTAATAGAATTACTATATTTATTTATGCTTATAAATAATGTAAAAGTCCAGTGTTCACAAAAATGTAGAAGACATTTAAAAACAAATAGATCTCTCCTTGTCCTATCCTCATGTAAGTGTCAGGGAGCAAATTTACCAGCTGTGAAGTAAAATGAGGAAAATGCTCCCAAATAAAAAAGTGTTTGAAAGGAAGGCTTTCCTTCTCTGCTTTTGTAAAGGTGATTTTCACAATAACTCACTTTTCAAGTGTAAAGAGTATAAACGCTTTGATCTTTGTAGGAGGCATCCTCAGTGAGTTCTTGGACAAGACTGCAGGTAAATACCTAAGAAACAGCTGCCCCAGGAATCTAAATAGTTCACATTTCATCCACCTTTTCTGAAGCTTTGCTGGATCAAACACTGTAGGCAAGATCTTTTTTTTTTTTTTAATTAATCCTGATCCAACTAAATTATCTGGAGGCAAAAAATTGCTTTAGTTTGTCAATATAAATCTAAGGTGGAGATGAGGTGAGTGGGTAGAAAACGAATCACCTGCTCTTCAGGAAGGCTTTGGTTGTATTCTCTTCTTTCTCTCCCAATGAGATGAAACACTTTTCAGGAACGCCCTCCAAGATTTCTTTCTGTCCTTGCCCTTCAGTTTTCAGGAGCTGGGCTGTTCCTTCCTCAGCTCTGTTGTCTTCTCTGGTCTCCAGGAAGCCACAGGTGGCTCAGACTGTTACTCAGCCCTTCTCTTCTCCCAGGCAGAGTTGGAGCCCAAACTACAATCTTTGTGAGCAAAAAGTGGGGGTTGACGAAGCTCTCATTTACCATAGAATATGGTATCCTGGGAGACATGGGTAATGAGGAGTATTGGGATAATGGAATAGAAGAGGAAGAAGAGTTGGGTGACTACTGCAGGTGTAACGCACACACGGGGCATGTGTGCCATTTCTTGCACACACACACACACCCCACCTCAGGTGATTTCAACCTCTGCATTATGTAACTGTTTATTGCGGGGCCAGGTCAAACTGTTCCTAACACACTTTCTTCCGTCACCAGCGTTAGGTAAATACTATTCTTAATAGTCACTGCGCTCACTAAGTGCCTGGATGTGTGCTCAGCCCTTTCCATCCATCACTGCATTCCTCTCCCTCCCCCTTTGAGGAAAGTTCAGTGATTATCATTGGCATCTGACAAAAAAGAGAAGCCTGGGTGAGCTGCACAGTCTCAGTGGTGGAAAGCAGTGGAGCTCAGGTTTCAATCCAGACAACCTGAACCCCGCACATGACCCCTAAACCATTCCATTCTTTTTCTCTTTAGCTGTATCTGAGTCAGCTCGAATTAAAAGGAGTGAGGTAGGGTGACTAAGGGAAGCATAGTCCTGCTGAGGAGACCTGTGAACTGCACCTGAGGGCCTTCCTTCAACAATGTTGCCTGTGCACAGATTGCTTGGGGGAAGAAAAAGTGATGACTTGTATTAATGTCAAAGCAGATGAAACAGAATAAAATCAAGACCCTTTGTATAATTTAAAATCAAAATGGGATGGGTGTTGTCTGTGGCTCAAGGAGTAGGGTGCTGGCCCCATATGCCAGAGGGTACTGGGTTCAAACCCAGCCCTGCCGCCCCCCCAAAAAAAAAATCAAAATGGGAGAGAAGAACACATTCAGACCTTCTGACTGATCTTTCTGCTTCTGTTCTCTCTACCTTTTTCCAGTTCATTCTAAAAAAGGCAATTGATTGATCATTGGTGACTGATCATGTTATATCTTGTTTTAAAACCTATTGGGGAAAACTGTGAAACAGGTCAATAAACTCCTCTATCATTAAATTATTCCATAAGGTACCTTTCCATTTTCCTGGAATTGGATGAGGGTATGAGAAGAAGGCTTTACAGTAAGATTCTGTATGTGTGTCCTAATACCATGTATTTTATTGATTAAAAGTTGAATCGGTGTATTCTGTTGAGTTTTCTCTTTCCCTTGAAATCTGTGATATTTGCACAAAGCATCGTTATCAACTTTCCTTCCATTGATAGAATGGAAACTAAAATTTTAATTATGATAAAGACAAATTTATAAATTTTAATTATGACAAAAATAGTAGCTGGGTGCAATGGCTCATCCCTGTAATCCTAGCACTCTGAGAGGCCAAGGTAGGTGGATTGCTTGAGCTCAGGAGTTCAAGACTAGCCTAAGCAAGAGTGAGATTCCATCTCTACTAAAAATAGAAAAATTAGCCAAGTGTAGTGGTGCATATCTGTAGTCCCAGCTACTTAGGAGGCTGAGACAGGAGGATCACTTGAGCCCAGGATTTTGAGGTTGCTGTGAGCTATGATGCCATGGCACTCTACCCAGGCTATGGCGTGAGACCGTCTCAAAAAACAAAGAAATTTTAAAAAGGAACAAAAATAGAACAAGCATTTTTTTTGTTTGTTTGTTTGTTTTTTCCCTGATGTCTGCTTACTTACCAGTGATGTGCTCACTTACCACTGACATCCTATAGTTCTGTCTAAGGCCCTACCACCCTGAACACGCCTGATCTCATCTGATTTCAGAAGCTAAGCAAGGTCGGGCCTGGTTAGTACTTGGATGGGAGACATCCTATAGATCTAATTGTTATTAGTATAATAAAATGCATTCTCCTTAACTGTTTTTAAATGCGTATGTCACTTTGCTTTTTTAGGGTGCTTAACTTACTTCCTCACCTCTTTAATATTAAAGGTGATCTTTTCTTTTAGGGGCTGTTCTTCACTGATGAGGACTTAAAAGTATTGTTAAAGGGCCCAAGAGGGCAGCCGTCTTTTAAAAAAATCAGTTGTCTGAGCTTATAGATGGTTTGTATTCTAACTGAACATTTGTCAACTTCAAGTGAGGAGAGAACTACAACATATTACCGCTTACATGATGAGTGCAGAAAGAATATCATACTGTAATACAGTTACCAATTTTGGAATATTAAGGATGAAATTGAATATTTCATTTTATATATTAATAAAAATCATGAAAAATCAACCACTTGATGTTGACATTTCATGCTTATTTCAGCTAATTTATTGAGCTGGTGGTAACACTCAGATTTGATTTCTTGAATACCGGTTAGTGTAAATCTATAGTGTATATGCAATATTAACTAAATCTGGGTAGTCTTTGTAATTGTTTCAAAAGTGCACATATGTATTTCCCCCAAACAACAGAGCTGACCTTTTTTTTTCTAATCTGGCATGGAAACATTACATTTATTACACCATGTTTTAAGCTTTCATAGTACAAATTATGTGTATTATTAATACTTTTTGGAATAAAGCACAGGCAAGTTTCTCATGTTCCGGATTCCTGATGTGGCAGCATTTGAGAGAGGATCTTTTCTACGTATCTAATAAATTTTAAATAGCGTATATTTTGGTTCAATTTGCATAGAGCAAGGTACATTAAATGGCCATACGATACCAATTAAGTATGTACTGCAAGCATATTTATTAAAAGTAACCCTTTTAAAAAGGCACTAAAACTTTTTTTCTTCTTCAAATTTTCCCTTCTCCTCCAAACCTATACCAGCTTGGCCTCAGAGTTCATACTGTCATTTAGCATTAGTGGTAATCGGTCTCTGTCTGTCCTTCCAGTCCCTTTCTCTCTAGAAATCCTACTGTCCTTAGGAGTCTTTATATTTCTCCAGGTTGATGGGTCCGTGTCTTCTTGTTAGGTATCAATGTTTTGCCTTTTTCTCTCACAAAGATGGGTTTCAATCATCTTTCTGGATTCCATTCAAATCCCATCCTCTTCCCTAAAGAGATCAAAATGTTTTATCTATTTAATATAGCTAAGATCAACTATACTGTTTAGATTTAAAATTCATAGATGGGGTAAACATAAAGTTGGTGTGCAATTTAAAATAGTTTAACATAGCACATTGCCCATGAACTTGATGCACACCCTGTAATTCACTAGATACCTTAATATAAACTGTCTCACAAAAGACAGGGAGGAGTAAGCCAAAGTCAAATAGCGGGAAGGCAGGCCATCTTCATCTGCCCCTAACCCTTGAAGGCATCCGTAACCATCCTCTCCCATGAGTTTTGCTGAGCCAAGAAACCACATAGGCTTCTTCTAAAGAAAGGGTTCCACTACTAGGGCAACTGCGTGGCGTGGTCACATCAGAATCTGGAAGCTTCAGTTCTGTGTTTGGTTGTGTCTCCTAATAGCTGTGTGAACTGAAGGTTCTATTTCTCCATTTGAAATAAGATAAGGCCCATGAAAGAAGCACGTGAAACATTTTTGAACTTACATAATAAATAGGCCATACTGTACAGTTTCAAATTATTATTTTAATCTTCTATGGAGGCAGAGCCAGTGGTGTGCTGGTTTATCAGGAAGAAAAACATAATTCTTATTTGTGGCACTTATTGATTTCCTTGGTGCAAATACTCTCACAGGGCAGATTTAAACTACCAAGGGGACGTCACAGAACACAGACTTGGGAAGAGCTGCCTAGTAACACACTGCCATGCAGATTCTCACCATACAGATACAGTGGATGTAAATAGCCCCCCAAACTGAGAAGACAGTATAAGGTAGTAAAATTAATCACAAATGGTAATGTTTGGGTATTTTAAGTATAAATTTAACTTAGTATTTAGTTTACTATGGCAATTTTTAACAACTGGCCCACAAAGTTTCTGCACTTGGCTCTCAGGAGCAGGTCGAGTCAGCCCCAGCTCGCTGCTGGTAACCTCCTCATTTCCTTCTTCAAATATTTTAGTTCAAGAGCAGCATTTGTCTGAGCAGTATATCCCAGTGTTTGCACATAATAAGAACTTAATTACTGTTTTGTAAATGAACTGTGGTGTACTTTTAGAAAAGTCTGATTGATGGAGATATTTAAAATATGTATTTATTCAAAAACTATTTAGTGAGTGCACACAAATTGTCAGATACCCTTTTAAGCTATGATAGGAGGAAAAACATCATATGGGTGAATCCTGATCATCACATTTTCAGAAGCAACTGTTCAAAAAACACAATCAGAGAATTGCTTGTGACTTTTTTAAGGTCCTCTGCCTACACTTGCAACTAATTCAGGCAATGGACCCAAAGCTCTAATTCACCTTGGTTCTTTCACATATTCAACCTCTTATGAGGAAGAAACAGCAAGTACTGGGTTGACATTTATGTTCTTATTTTGTTCAACCCCCTTCTTTTTCTGATTTCCCCCCTTTTCTGATTCCCTCAACTGTGGCTCAACACGGTGACCCTTAACATGGTCAGCTCTCTGAGTGACCAACCTGAGATGCCCCGCTAGGCCTGGAGGGGAAAGGACCCCTGCTGCTGAGACGCTCAGAGACCAGACGTCTTCTCATTGACACTCTCAGTTCTCACAAAATCCCTAGGAGGCAGGTCCTGCTATTAACCTCATTTTAGAAGTGAGGAAACTGAGATTCCAAGAGATTAGTTATCTTGCTCAGGGTCATTTCATTAGCAAAGATTAGAGCTGGAAAAGTCCTCCCCCCTCCCCCATTGTACACTTTCCTTTGTCCCCCTTCACAGAACACAGAATACCTCGCTGCAACTGCTGACCTAGGGCTGTCTGGACAATCTTTGTAAGAGAGAGGGAAGAGGTAGCTAGGATGTTGTATTTAAATCAGATTAAATTGTTTTGACAGTTTTTATTTGACTGTCTCCTCATTTAGAATGCCGAGTCCTGATGCCTTGGAAGGCAAGTAACCACAGGATTGGAAATTCTCCGGCTAATACCCTGCAGTTGGGCATGGGATCTGTGAACCTGATGGAAAGTCACCCCTAATAAGATTTTCTTCTTCTTTTACTTTTAATTTGTGTGAACGTTTATATCATTGAGGTAAACCGTAATTATTATTTACTTCCCGGCGCGGGACTAACCCTGCCACACATGCAGCACTTACTATAAGAAAAATATTGCTTCTGGGATTTCAGACTCAGGTTAAAACATAGGACTATCGTCTCATTATTCTCGAAGGGGGACAGACGCTGGGAAAAGTTAGGACTCCAGAAATGCAGACTTATTTTTCAAGAGCCTGCTGAAAAGGAAACAGGAGATGATTAAGAACAAAATATGTGGGAAAGAAAGTTAGATCTTTTTCCATCACATGGAAATCGGTGGCTGGTAGGACCATCTCCACCATGATGGAAGCTCTAACGAAATAAAACACGGGGAATTTCAGTGAAGAAAGCAATCCGATGCGAATCTCACTGCGGAGGCCAGTCTGCGTGTGGGTGACACTGAGAGCATTTTAACTTCCTGAGGGATATATCCCCGCAGAATCCCTGGGACAACAAAAATATTGTGACAAGGAAATTTTCAGAAAGAAAGCAGAGAACAGAAACTACAGCAAAAATATCACTTGTGATAGGATTCTCTGACCAGAGAATTTTCATGAGAAGGATAAGAGTCACCCACACACATGGGAAAGTTCACTCTTCACCAGATTTTTATACAACGTGGTCATTTACACAGTGGGTAATACCCAGTGTCAAGAGAGTGCATTGTGACCAAGAAAGTGACTGTGGGCTGGGTCTCAACTCACCCACACCCACGGCCTGCTGGAAGTCTTCTCTCTGAGAGCAAGTCATTCTGATCCAGGGCACTAAAGAATCTATACTGGGTGGACATGCAGTTCTGCAAAATTTAAAATCAGTGTAATTTTAAATCGCACGCCCACTTTATGTCCACCCTATATAGTTTTAATGTAAGTCACAGCCAGAGGAGAGGAAACCAAGCCTCCATTTAATTAGGAGCAACTATGGCTATTTTTTGGCCACTCTGGATTCTAAGGAGCATGAGGCCAAGAAAATAAAAAATAAGGATGATTAAAAATCCAGAAGTGATTTTAAGTTTCAGATAGAATTCAATACCAGAAAAAAAGCTCAAGCATCTTTAGAGATGTCTAATGAAAAATCAATTCCCATTCTTTATACATTCTTCCTTTCCCTGGGGGGAAAACGGTTTGTTAATTTTCTTCCAGAAAAGGTAGAGAGTCTATAAAATTTGAAGACATTTCTATGCATTTAAAAAAGATAAACCTAATGATTTTCTGGCTTTTTTTTTTCTTTTGAGATAGAGTTTTACTTTGTCACCTTGGAAGGATGCCATGGCATCATAACTCACAGAAAACTCTGACTTTGGGTTTAAGCAGTCCTCTTGCCTTAGCCTCCTGAACAGCTGGGACTAAGTGCCCCCCACAATGCCTGGCTATTTTTAGGGATGGTGTCTTGCTTTTGCTCAGGTTGGTCTCGAACACATGAGCTCAGGCAATCGACCTACCTCCCAGAGTGCTAGAGTGTGATTTTTTTTTTTTATTCTGGATCAGTTTATAGTTGTTTAGGCCAGTCTAGTCAATAATAATTATAACAACAATAATAATCAAATCTGGCACGTGCAAACTTAGCATTTAATTCTTATCACCATTCTAAAAGACAGTAGAGAAACTACCGCTATTATAATATACAAAGGAAACTAAAGCTTTCAAAGACTGATTTACTTGCTTAAAGTCAAATAGCCATAAGTGGTGACGGTGGGTAGGGTCCTGGACCTAATGTCTTCATGTCCAGCCACACCATGGACTTTCACTTTCTTAGTCCAGTGATTACACTTGTTGAACTGATGTGGGAGAGTTCATTCCTGGCTCATAGGCACTTTGGTAATACATTTTTGGTACAATGAGCTAAAGTAAATTCATGGGATTTTCTGTTTTTTAAAATATTATTAAAAAACGGGCTTGGAGTATGATTGTAAGTGCTTTTTTCTTGCAATGGCTGAATCACTAATGGTAGGTACATTTGGATTTTATAGAATTATCTCCTTACTATGATAAATAGTTTTCATATTGGAGATTATAATATGCACAATCCTAATTTGTGATAAATGTAACCCGAAGAAAAATTACACATTAAGTATTGGGAACTACTCTTTTGAAAGTCCAAAAGAAGAATGGCTCAATGAAGAGGAAAAAAATTATAGTCAATACTAAAAGCATATACCCAAAGAATTTTTCCTGTTTTCTCTTTTTTTTTGGAGGTGGGGGGAGACTGTGTCTCACTATGTCACCCTTGGTGGAGTATAGTAGTGTTACAGCACACAGTAACCTCCAACTCTTGGGCTTAAGCAATTCTTTTGCCTCAGCCTCCCCAGTAGCTGGGACTACAGGCACCCGCTACAATGCCCAGCTGTTTTTTTGTTGCAATTGTCATTGTTGTATAGCAGGCCCGGGCCAGGCTCGAACCCACCAGCCTTGGTGTATGTGGCTGGCGCCCTGCTCACTGAGCTACAGGCGCCAAGCCTATCCAAAGAATTTTTGTGCCATTAAAATGTGCAAATACAATTTTAATGGAGGAAGAATTCCACATATAGTATGATCCCAATTTAGATATTAAAAATATCGCATAGCCTTGTTTATGTATATGTGTGTGTGTGTGCAAGAGTATATAGTTAGCAGGAAATATTGGAAGCCACAATACGTCACTAGTGTGAATCTTTTCTCTATTGTGGTTGCTTTATGGATAATTTCTGGAGTTACACTAGCATGGCAGTCAAGCTGTGGAGGGAGCTGCTGACTTCAACTCCCAAGTCCGTCACTTACTGGGTGCCCTTAACGACCCTTTGCCTTTGTTGTTTCATACGTAAAATGGGAATAATATTAGTGTCTATCTCCTGGGTTGCTGACAAAATTAAAGGGGGTAACGTCAATATACGACAGACAGCATGGTCTTTGCACGCATTAGTTCCTCAAATATGTCAGTTGTTTAAATTATATTTTCTTCTTTAATACTTGTCTGAAATGTTCAAATTTTCTAAATACATTGCTTACATGCCCTAATCAGAAAATAGAAATAAAAGCCCCAAAGCTTTATAAAAATGTATGAGAATTAATTGAGTAAATTTTTAATCAGTGACTTGGTAGGAGGAAGGACCGTGAGCCGAATGCTGCATGGTTCACCAGAGTTTAATGTATTTTAATTTTAACAATACTTGGTTAAGATTATTTCCCCCTGCTTTCATCAATGAGGACTAGATTCTGGGTCTGGTCCTCAGTGATCATAGGGTGAAGAAATGAAATTCCACTGGGTCTTACTATTCTAATGGCACATGGGTTTCAGTAGACCCTACTTATCGCAGCCCTCCTGGAATGGGTGTTCCCACCTTCCCAGAGAGTCGAATGAGAAAAACGAACCTCTGAAACCATCAGCAAAAGACTAAAGCAGGCAAAGAGGCATGATGGGAATTCAGAAAAAGGTCAGTCTATTCTGGGGCAATCTGAACAGAGAGGAGGAAATTGTATTAGGCCCTGAGGGATCAATATTAATAACACAGGTTAAAGGGAAATGTCCGCAAAGGCATTTGACTGAAAAGGCAATAAAGTGGCAGTACTTCCTGCCCTTCAAGTTTCTAAGGGTATTTTTTTTTTTTTAATGAGTGGAAAAAAATTTTAAATGCTCTCCAGTTTTGCCACTACACTCTCTTTCCTGTGTTGCCACACTTCCAGTGACTTTTATTATGGCATTAAATAGTTCCCAGGCATTATCACCACTCTCACCCAGCGACAGAATCTCAGAGGGGGTGGGCAGTACAGTAAACACGCAAACAGAGGACTGAGGAACATCTGCGGATGCAGTTCAGGACCTCCCACCCCCACAAACGCGCACAGCCTCTCACAGCATACAAAGATTTGCTCAGAACCCCCCATTGGTTCTCTTCCCAAAGTAAATAATTTCCAGTCTTGTCACTGCATAAAATACCACGTGGGACTGCATGGTTCAGCATCCCTGTCATCACATGCATAGCTCTGTGCAGTTGAGAGATTGTTTTAATTATAAAGTGTAGTGCGATTTAGAAGAACCAAGAGAAATGTGGTTGCACCCACTGATTTTGAGGGGCTGAGTCTCTGTGCTCACTGATCCTAGAAGGGTGAGAAATTATTATTTAAAGAAAAAGTGGTTTGGAGTAACGTCTAGAGGACCTCTAAGGTCTCTTTGATAATAAGATTTTATAGTAATAACTGTGATTTTCCAAATACCTATTATGTGCTGGGTTTCCAGGTATTTATTAAACAGACAATTATCATTATTATTATTATTTTGGCTGGAGCTGGATTTGAACCTGTTACCTCCGGCATATGGGGCCAGCACCCTACTCTTTTGAGCCACATGCGCCGGCCCTAAATAGACAATTATTAAGTACCTACTCTTGGTCAGACATTGAGGATACAATGGTAAACAAAACAGATGTTCCCTGCCCTTGGGTGACTTACAGTCTAGCAGAGAGACAGTCAATCCTATACAATTATATATGTGATAAATGCCAAAGTGAAGGAGAACTATACTGTTGTTGAAAAACACTTGGAAGAGATTTTCCTACTCTGTGAGATCAAGGAAGGTTTCCACAAAGAAGGGCTGAAGGAGCTAAGATTTGATGAAGCAGTAGACATTAAATAGGAAAGGTAGGGTGAAGGAAGGAGGTAAGAATGAGGGTCAGGCTTCCAAGGTCAATTTGGTGATTGTAGAAGGAGCAAGGATCAGGTATGAAGCCAAAAAGGCTGCAGGGGAAGGGGAGAGCCCCACTGTGCAGATCCACACGTTCTCACCCAGCTCTGTGAAGTAGGATTACCCTCACTTTGTAGAATGAAGCTCAGAACTGAGGAACTGGCCCAAAGGTACAGAGGTAGAAGTCCAATGTAGGGTTGGAATAAGATCTATCTACAGATTTTCAATGGATTCTTCCTGAGTCATAATCTGACATGGACACATTGTTTAAGATGTTCACTCCGGAGGACCCACAAAAGACAACTTCATTCTCTGGTCCAGGTTCCAAGGTGTTACTTCCCTGCAAACAGGATATCGAAGGGGTGATACTCTGCTGTGCTCTGGCAGGTAAGAAGGATGGCTGCTTCATCCACCAAATTTGCATCCTTGTAGATGATATCTACTTCTCAGTTTTCTGATCAAGGTCATCAGTATTCAGAATTTCCTTGGATGACTATGGTGGCAGTTTCCCCTCCCTGGAAATAAAATACTCAGTTACATGGTTTCACTCACCTAAGAATTTTCCATCATTTATTGGACAGGAATAGAAACACTGGTTGTTTATTATGCATCAGGAAATCAGCTTATGCATGTTACACTTGTTACTTCATGGAAACCTCAGTGAGCCACCCAGTGAGATGGAGATGGGTGATTATTTCCTTTCTACAAATGAGGAAATTGAGGGTCACCAAGTTTAAGGGACTTGCCTTACATTACACAGTTTGTAAATTACAGAGTTGAGGTTTGATTAAGGAGACCTGTCTGACTCCAAAACCATATTTGCAACTTATTGTTTCAAAAATTCAGCTTCTAAAATCAGTGATTCAAGACAGTCAATGAAATAAGAAAATTCCTGAAAATATTCATGTACTGTAATTCAACAATAATTATATTGTTAAGCAAGGCAAACTTGTCATAAAAAGATTCTCTATGGATTTGACATCAATTATGGATGCTTTAAGAAATCAACGTGATTTCCTAAATTAAGATACCAAGTTTAAGATGCAGAAATGAAAAGGCTTTTAACAGAAATGGCTCACTTCCCAAACATAAAGGATACATATATTTTGAGGCAGAGTGTATAGTGTGTGTGGTGGGGGGAAGTTGGTGGAAAAAGAAAGTGAAAAAGAGTGAACTAATTATTCTATCTTGGTAATCTTTTAAATATTACAAGTTTTCTTTACAATTTCTATAGTAAGAGTGTAGGGTGGGGGAGAGACCTCACTGTTAACTCAGAGCCTTCATGGAACAAGGTCTTGTCTCTACAGTGCTGTATTTCTTCCTTTCTAAGGAAGAAATGTTGGCCTTCCCAATGTGTTTACATCGAAATTCTAAAATCTCTCAATGAGCTTATGATATCAACCTTGTCAAGTCTCACTTGTTGAAGTGAGTGGGGTTTGAAAACTTCTGAGTGTGCTATTACATTTTCCATTTATGTTCAGGGAATATGGCTGTGTGGAAAATGAGGCCAAGAGTTGTGGGGATGGGGAATCCAGGGGTGAGACAGCTTTAAATGAGTGAAACCAAATAGATTGATTGTTTCAGGTGGTGGAAGACAATAGTCTCTTTGAAGGAATGCACAGGACTTTAAGAGGAAAATGTATTTTTTTTGCATTTGTTTGTGCTTTTACTGTCCTCATTAAGTTACTTGTTAAATGTTAGAGTTTAAATACAAGAATTACTTCTTTGCTTCCAAACTTTGAACAACATGTGTGTGATCTGTGATCTATTTATCCTCAATAAAATAACAATAAAGATTACTCTTGGGTTTTTTTTTTTTAGAACTTAATAAGAATCAAAGAAGTATCATTTAGAAATTTGATACTTCCATCAAGATTTTTTTCTTCTTTCAAACAAATTTGGTATTTGTGTCAAATTTAGAAAATGCAACGCCAAACCTAACCTTAATTATATTTTAACCTTAACCCAAATTCCATGTAATAAAGAACATTGGACAAGGAGGATGATCAGGTGTTTTTTTAATGGGGGTAGGAATTGTTTATTAATAGAAAATTCACAAAACTGTCAACTTTTAATTTTATAATTATTTGTATTTTTCATGCAATCATCACAAATTAGCATCTTTTAAATTTTCCAAGAAGCTTAGCCATTAAAGAAAGAAAGAAAAGAAAAGAAAATGATTTGGTGAAGATGCTTCTTAAACAGTAAATTTCTTTCTGATAGAGATCAGATATTTTCCTCTAGTAGCCAGTAGAGGGCGCTATTGGCATTTGATTTGGCATCATAACTCGACCTGGAAGTTCCCTTCTTAATTAATTCAATGTTTGAAATAAAACCACCCTTTAAATGTAATGATATTAATATGCAAGGATAGACGCGTAAACGTGGAGATTTTCCATACCCATTAAACTTTCTACACAACCACAGAATTCTGGTTCTTCTGTGGGCCCCTTTTAGAGAGCTTATGTTATAGAAATGTTGGCTGCTATAAATTAAAGCCGCTCAGAATTGAGTTCATGCACCTAGGCAATGATTCAACATTTCTAAGACTGATTGCAAGTCAAGAAAGAAAGCAGCTTCTTCCTCCAGACTTTCAAAAAAAGAAAGAAAGAGAAGAAAAAAGATGTTTGACCTAGAATGATACTTGAAGTTTTCAAAAATAAGATTGTATATGTTGGGTTTATAATAAGTTTGACTATCTTTAAACTGGGGGTGGGGGGATCTTCTGTAGTTAATGTTCTGAGTATATCTGATGCTGTCTTTGGGATGAAAAAAGAATATTGATTTTTCTTTTATTCCCTTCACCCCCAGTTCATTTCCATAGCTATAGTTTTAAAAGGATTTGTTCACGGTCTAGTGTTTAAGAGATACTTTTCCTTTTTGTACTTAGATTTAAGTTAAAATGGATTACTAAGTAACAGTTTCTAAGCACTCACCAGGTATTATCTTTATCTTAACACGCTCTAATAGTTAATGTACACACAAAATGCAGTTTTAACAATCAGCAGATTACGGGCTAGGTGGCTGGGGAGAGGATTACTGTGACATTCTCACCTCTCAAGCAGCTTCTGAGAGTCCACTTATATACCGTCAGGGTAAGAGAAAGATTGGAGAGTGTTGGAAACAATCATTAAATGTTTCTTCTAAAATAAATATAGACTATTACGTATTTAAACTAATGATATTAAAAGCATGACATCTTACCAAACTCGAAATGGAAAATTACCTGAATAGATAAAGAGGAAAGCCATCTTTTATTTTCATACAGATTAACCACTGATCCCCAGGCACACCAGCCAGTTATTGGCAATAGATGTAAAAAGATTTCCTCATTGGGTTACACAAAGCCTACCAGAGATAGAGGGTTAATTGTGTTCCTGAGTACATAAAAGCAGTGCTACTTTATGGGGACGGTATGACACGTTTCAATTTGCAAACTAAATGCTAAACCAAAATCATTTCCCTTGTTCACAAAACATGTGGAGCTTCTTGGAAAGGAAAAAAAAAAAAGGTGTTTTTAACTGCCTGGGACAATGTTCTGTGCTATTTCCAAGGAGTGTGTATTTTCTCAAATCACTCATGCTCTGTAGTGTGTTGGGCTTGGTCTGTGTTTTCATAGGCCTTCCAATCAAAATTGTAATTCTGCTCTTCTCTCCAAGAGAACTTTTTAGAGGGGAAAATGAACTGCACATGCAGGTAAAGTTGGAAGAAAGAGGACAAAAAGGGCTGTATTGTACTTCTGGGGTGGCTCAGACAGCCGGAACAAAAAATCCCAGCACTATTAAAAATATAATTTTCGGTGAAATTTTGTTCCATGTGAAGCATTAATTTTAATAGAGACTTATATATAAACTCTCATTTGAATAATAATGTAAAATTAAATTTAAATTGTAAATAACGTCCAGATACTAGTTGTTTCCTGGCTCAAATTCTTTAGCACATATGGTGCTAGCATAAGCTTGTGCCTGTCTGCCTACTCTGGGTAATTTTGCATGCAAATAGTTTTAGTGCCTATGTTGAGGTGCTAAAACGTGTTTAGTACACTTGAAAATATTTGCATTGCAAAAGGAGAGCGAATCTCCTGAGGAAAATCAAATTGATATTTTGTATTAAGAGACCACTTTGGGCACTGCGTGGCATTCTTCTATGGAGAATTCTGTTTACAGTGCAGGGAGCATTTTGAATTGACCTTTAGAAAAGAAGGTCTGGCTCCAGCTCTGCCAGGTTTATAAACTGTTGGACCATCTTCTGGCAGCGTTCACCACATTAATCAGGAGGAGAGAGAAAGAGCAGGAAAGAATCCTCTTGCGTTGGCTGGACTGTAGTTTTCCTGCCTCAATTTGGTGGATTGGTAGGATAAATATGCTAATTATAATTAAAAGTTTCAGCTGGAAGGTGGCTAACTAATTAGCTAACTAACTAACCAACTAACTCAGGAAAGCCTTTGGTGCAGAGGAGCGGCGGTGGGTGCTGGGTGTGAGGCCCCACACACGCTTCCATTTGCCTCGCTCCCATCTGCTGCATTTACGGGAACCAGTTCGTTAAGAGTCTGAATTGAATCCAAATAAAATGCATTTCTGATGCAAGCTCAAAGCCTGGTGCCATTCTACGCTGCATTATGTCAAATTAGAGTTCGTTTGGAAAAGAGGTTACAGAGATCCCACGTAAATGTCGCTTGCATAGAACATTGATCAAATAAGCGTTCTGCTCAAATCCAACACGCAGTTTCTCTAAAGGCTGAGGCGCTTTGCTGCAGGCTCGGCTCTCTGTGCCATCTTGGGACCCCCTCTGTGCCACCATTCCCCCCCCTTGATGTGGCCCCTTTTCGCTATCACTGATTAAAAAATTAGGACAGTTAATAAAGCAACAAAAAAAATTCAAGAGGCACGCTACAAAGAGGTCGTGCAACTTTTCCTATAACTGTTCTTTTAATGTTTGTAGAGAATTTTATTTTGTTGCATTGACATAGTATGTCCTTAGAAAATGAAAGTAAGTTCAGCGTTCATGAGAGAAACAGACGATACTGGGTCTATAGGAGGAATTCCAGTCGGGGGGCTTCTCCGGCGGCACCTCCCTCCCTGTCGAGAAGTGAAGCCAGATGGAATTCTAATCACCTCCATTGTTGTGAGCCGCTCTACCGCTTCCAGCCCAAGCCCCATGCTAGAGTCGCCCACTACAGATGCTTATATTGGCTAAAACTCTGCTGTAGGATCCAGATTTTCTCCCCATATTTTACTCTTTCGCACTTAATATTTTATCCTTTCATCCCTGCCACTTCCCACAGTGTGCAAGGTGCAGTATTTTGTGTCAGTGAGTAGCCAGAGACAGGTAGCAGGCCAGAGCCAAAAGGAACTCATTATGCATACAAACCAGCAAGGAGGGGCCCACCGTGTTCTCCAAACTCCTGTTCGACTTCCTTTAAAACCATCTTAAAAATAGCCTGTTGTCTGTAGGATTTTGGCACATCAATCAATCCATTAAGTAAGTAAATAAGGCAATAACTAAACAATAAATCATTTTGAATTTCATGCCTGCACAAACCTTTTGATACATAAATGACAAGAGAGAGAGATTTGACGGCAGCAGCCCCTGTTCTGATAGTTTTGCGTGTGAGCTACAGAGTTGTTCTGAACTGTGATGTGTTGTTTATTCTGGTCCCCAAATCAGGGGGCTTCTTCACCCCTTTGGTAGTGGAAAATGTGTGGCGCACGGCATGGGAGGGGTGTGTGTGTGTGTGTGGTGTAGGGAGGCCATGCTGTTAGGGGGAAGCCTACCACACATTTCTGCCATCGCAGACGGTGGGCAAACAGCTGTCTCCACAGCTGAGGCCACTGGAACTGCTTGCGTGCTCCAGTAACTCGAGAGCACACGGCTGGTCCCTGGATGCACAGATCTCTGTGCCTGCAGCAAAGCGCCTCAGCGTGTCCCGGGGCTGAGCAGGCGGGGTCTTTGCCACCAGACACAATAAGCATGTGAAATGGGGTTTCATGAATAATTCATCCTTGATGTCCTATGAAACAAAGAAATGATATGTTTGCTGGTAGATAACTGTGTTGTGGCATTTGTAAATCTTTCTGAATTTGGAGTTGATCATGTTTCTTGTGTTGGTGGGGAAATTGTGTGTGTGTGTTTCCTTTTCCTAAAACAAAAAGTTGGGAGTTCAACATAATAATCTTACAGCGAAGGTCTTCCATGAGAAATAGGATGGATTATACGTAATTTGGCTCATGATTTAGGAATTTTTAAAACTCTCATTCATTGAAGAGGGATGTTTAAATGGTTTTATGGCAATAAAGTACAGCAGGATACCAAGTTCTCAAGGAGATTATTTGTTTTCTTGGTAGGCAACCAGCCCACTTTTGCTAATGCAAGTTTCATTACTGTGGACTGGAAAACAGTGGTGCCTCCAGCACCACACTACACAGCATCCAGAGGCCTAATTCTTCACTTGCACTAAAATATTAGTAAAAATGATACTTTAGCGAATTGAGCCCTAAATTGTTTTAGTGACAGTTAAATACCCACTAATTTAACACCAGTTAAATTGGCAATAAAATGACCCCCAACCAAGTTAAGCCACCATCTTATTCCTGCACAATAGCTCCAGACCTAACGCCGGTGATCTATAAAGCCACCGGGTAGAACTCACGCCTTTGCATAACAAATATTTCTGGAGTTGGGTATGAAGTAGCTAGCGTCTCAAACTTATTATAACTGTTCTTTATAATTAGTATCTGTGTATTCGTTTAATTTATTCTTTAATATCCCCAAGAAAAAAAAAAGAAAATGATTTAATAGTTCTTCATTATTTTTGAAATGACAACCTGGCAAAACAAATCACGGTGATGGTTGCTGTCATCTCTTCAATAATTATCTCAGATCTGTCCTCTATTATTCTCTCCTGCTTTCCCCATAACACTTTTTTTATTTTTTATTTATTTATTTATTTTTTTTTGCGGTCTCTTCTTGCAGTCTCCTAGTTTTCAGGTTGCCCATGAATTACTGTGTATCCATAAACCTCTCACAATCTGATATGTTTGGCAGGGAAAGTCAGGAAGAAGGCACGTTGATTTTGCTGAAAGAAAAAAACAAGCAAAAACAAAATATGGATCTGCCAATTAAATGCTGGAGTGAAAATACAATTCCTCCTTGCTTTCAGGTGAGGGAGTTGGCAGCTGGGGTGTGAATGGGTAGGTAGTCTGACTTACAGTGGAAAGGAGAGTAGCGCATGCGGCCTGACGCGTGCCTTCTGGCCGTGGTGATCTATTTCCTTAAGTGCCAATAAGGTACCGGACAGTAGACTATGTACACACAGGTAATGATGATGTTTCTTTCTCTTGGCTGTGTAGAATTTAGATTGTACACAAAACATAAATTGCTTCTTACCTTTTGAAAAGATAATAGACTTCCAGTGGAGATAATAATGAAATAAGTGGTACCAGCATCCTGAAAACAGTGAGATGATCATTATTAATGCACGTGACAGCTGTAAGAGGAGCAAAACATAGACACCGCCCTAAAGGGCTCAGGTGGGGAGGAGGGGGAATTTCCCTCACGTTCGGGTCACTGCTTCCATCCCTCCTCTCCCTCTCTGTGTGTTTGGTTCTGTGTGGCACAGAGAGGTGGCTTGTGTCTCCCATCCTGAACCTACATCCTCCTTTTTCAAGTTCAGCTGGTTAGTGAAAAAGCCTCGATTGCTGTGATTGTCGGGAACATCATCACGTGAACTTCTCACATTTTGTTTCTATTAAATAGTGCGTTGAAAAAATTCTTTATGGGAATAACAGGCCAATTCATGCTTTTAATTATGTATACTATCTGCTTGAATATCTGAGAACTGTAAGGACATTTAAATCAAAGGTACTTCAGACTATGTGCCGTGAGAACACAAATAGTAATCAAAGAAAAGCGACAGCAGGAAATCACTCAACAACTTACAAAACTGACAGTATTAATATATTTAAAGTAAACAAAAGAACCCAGGATCTTTGGATCAGAGGCGTTTGGCTCTGAATCCTGTCTCTGCTGTATTTGTGCTGCAATAGGTATTTCATCTCCCGAAATATATGTCCTAGTTTGTAAAATGGGCATAAAAGCACGTACCTTGCAGTATATTTTCTTTAAATTAAAACTAGTGATCGAATGTATCTGAAGCAGGCATGGTGATTTGAAGCCCTCTGAACACATTAAAATCACCTGAGGAACTTTGCAAGGCTATGGATGCCCTGATTCCACTGCTGACTAATTAAATTCACAGCTCTGGGGAATGGGCCTCGGTATTATAGTTTTTAAAAGTTCCCCAGGTGATTCTCGTGTTCAGCCAAAGCTTTCAACAACTCATGAAAAGTCCAAAACTGATTGCACGCCCAGCAAATGTTTTCTAATTTGCCTTGTTCATGTGATATGAATATTAGGACCCAGATTTTTCTTACTGGAAGAAATGCTCAAGGTCAATGGAGCCATCTTCATGCTTGGAAGGTAAAGAAGCTGAAACCAAGAGGATAGTGAAGTGACTACAGTTAGTGATGGGAATAAGACTGGAACCCTGGTGTTCCCTTAAAATTTTGGAATCGTCTCTAGCATAGCTTGCAGGAGGGAAAGAGTTCTTGCATGAGTCTAAGTTTAACTTCTCTTTATTTTTTTCTTGCTTCTCGGTGGTATTTTATGGCAATGAGGGCAAAAACTAATGTAGAAATGGAGGGTTAAGCCCCAAACTATTGTCTTCTTTAGCTTGGCCTAGTTGCATGCAACCCACTCTGCTCATTTTTTGAGCAGAAAAGCCCCATCTCAGCCGTGCTTCCCCATGGAGGGCCCGTGCAGGTGTAACCTTGCGTCTGATACTTGGTGTCATCTGGCTTCTTTATTGCACTGAACATTTCCTATGTGATTGATATGGAAAATCAGAGCAATTTACCACAACGCAGTTATGAGCCATCATACAGGTGCATTTAATTTTTAATTAGTCTTAAAAATGTTTTTAATAATTAGTAGCAATAACCACTAATTGGCATGTAAGCCATTCTTGCACCAGCAGGCAAAGTGTAGGTTTACTTCTGCACACCCACACCCAATCAACTGAAAATTGCTGGAATGCTTATCTTATAATTACTGTGCTTAATGCTGTTTGCATTGTTTGAAAGCTTTTGTGATTAATTGATTTTTTTTTTCACCTCTGAACCTGTATATGAAACAGCAAAGATTAGTCACTTGCCCAGTAACATCTTATTTACATTGAGTTGTTTAGACACATATGAGGGGGAAAATAATGGGTTTGTTTTTACCTGCTAAATATATTTCCTATGTTTATACTATAGTTAGATAGATCCCATGTAGAATTTGAAACTGCTCTAACTAACTACGTGTCTTTTTGGTTCTGTCCTCAATGCTACGCAGGAGAGTACAAGTATAGTTTTAGGCCAACTCTCAGCCTTTATGCAGCTTTGTACTTTTCCTTTATTGATTCTTGCAAATATTGGTGGGTAAAGAGCCATTAATTTGAGAATGCTTTTATTAAAATTGAGGTCAATATGGTTAAAGTTGTATAGTTTGCTTCTTGAGCGTCAGTAACTGTGATAGTAAATGTGGTTCTGATCTGAAGTGGCAGTCATAATTAACCACAGCAAGAAAAGAAGGTATAAACGGAGATTATTGGTATGCTAAGGCAGTTTTAGAAATAAATGATAGATCTGCCAGTTTTCCTAGCGGCAAATGGAAAATAAAATTTTATGATTAGAGAGGCAGAAATAAAAATTTGACTTTATAATTGTAGGCCATTATATATTGGTTATGAGCTGATGCTGGATAAAGACAGAGACGTGAGTATTTCTTATCAGGCTTGTTCGCTCATTCACTGAAGAGTTACTGGGAAGGGGATGTGCCATGCAGGGTGCCAGACAAGGAGGATTTTAAAAAATGGATGTTGTGAGAAAGTGTGGTCCTGGGAGTCAGAAAAACCTCAGTCTGTAAAGCTTGGTCCCGTCATTAGTAAATGAGAGACATTAAGATGATTATTTGATCTCTCAGAACTTCATTTTTGTCATCTAAAAAGTAGGGGTCGTGTTACCTACCTTGAAAACGCAGTGTAAAGTTTAAATGAAACAGTGTGTGTGAAGTACTTTGTACTTTGTTAGTATGTAGTATTTACTTAATGCGCGCAGGCTATAATTAGACCAAAGAACTGACACTCCAGTGAGAGAATGATACATACTTATCTCTTATAAGGCTCCTTAACTGCAGGCCATAGAAATCTAAAGGATTATTGATGCTGGAGAATCAGGCCTGACAATAGAAGATCTAGGCAGCATGCATATATAATATCTAAGGATTTGAGTACCAGGGACTTCTCAGAGGGCACTACTAGTAAATAAATGCATCAAAATTTTCTCCTTGGTTTTGTACGTTTGTTCTCAAGATACAAGTTGGCAATGGGGGCTTCAGAAAGACAAGAAGAGACAGATTCAGAGAGAAAGGGAGAGAGAATGCAACTGTAGATGCTACTAGGGAAAAATGACTACGAGAAATTAATAGCCCACAGAAGCACAAATTGTGTAACACAGAATCTGATGACAGTGCCATGAGTACAGTTGGCTTCACGGGCGTGTGATGGTGCAGTCACAAAGGCTGCATACCTACCAGGCCCTACCTTCTTTTTAATGTTCTTTGTTACTATTTTGAAATTCTTATTTTATGAACAAGGGGCTCCACGTTTTTGTTCTTCACTGGTCTGCACAGATGTTGTAGCTGCTGTTGGTCATGGATTCTCTAGTAGGATCGAGCTGTTCTGTGCACATCTCTGCTGAAGCACAGGTGAGGGAGAACATCTGAGTTAGGATTCGTGAAAAGGTCTAAGGAAGGAAGGTTGAAGTGTCATCAAAGGTGAAGGAAAAACAGGGAGGAGGTTATTCCAGTCATGAAAACCTAGAAGCATAAGCCATCCACAATTCTTATGGTTAAAGATATTAAACATAATTCAGGTATAATGTTAACGAAAGTCATCCTCTTTGGGAATGGTAAAGAAGTAAATTATGGTTACAGATTGAAGAAAAGCCCTCTATCTAGAAGTCTGCCAAGCAACAGAAAATCCTAATGGAGCCATAGGAAGAATCCCACTGGATCTAAACAAGCCAGAGTGCCACTTGTGGCTTAACTGTCACTGATTCTGGATCTTCCGTCCCACCAACGTCCTTCTGAACTTACTGAGCACATGAGCCATCTCCAAGGTACAAACCTGTCTTCTTGGCGCCAAGCTCATATAAATACAGCAGGGGTTTGGGGTGGGATGGTGAGGAAAACCACCAGAGAAGTCCAATTGCTGTCATGTGTGGGTATTACTTTAAAACTGATGTAACTCTGCTTTTCAATGTTTCTGTATACCGAGAATTTTTCTATTCTTTTTTCAAATAGTTTTATAGAATCTCAGGCTTCCAGCCCAGCTCTTTTCTAAGGCACAAATATCCCCCAGCTTTTGCTGGAGGCCCTCCATTCTATTCTAGTTTTGGAAAAACTTAATTGTCAAAAAAGTTCTTTCTATTGATCTGAACTTGGCTTCTCCGTAACATTATCAAGACATGTTTTGGAATTACCCAGATCAAGTCTGACTCCTCTTCTTCATGCAAACTCAAAATATATTCTCTAATTACAGTGAAAAGTTTGCCCTGGGGCCCATTCCAGTGATTCTGTATATACACATATAAGATTTCCTTTAAAGAAAGCTCTGTTGAGCACTTGAGGAATCTCTTGTTAGTTACACAGGATTGTGTGAAGTTTCCAGGATAGCACAGACATGAACGTTTCTCCTACGGATTCATGTTGTCTTCTAAACTTCACACTCTTCATGGGAAACAACTTTCTCCATTCCCTCTGTTATTTGTCATGCATCGGGCTCATGTCCAATTGAAGCCCTTGCATGGGAGGCACAGCTAGTCACAAATGCACTTGTGTCAGGAAGGACAGCCCAGACACTTGCCATCTGTGTCTCAGCTTTCACCAGCTCTTTTCTGAGGCTGCTAGTCTCAGAACACACCCATACACACTACTTCCCACCTCCTGGTAATGGGAAACACTGGTTCATTGCACAACACTAGATTTTTGAGGGGGGCTATCCTTTGGAAGATTTCCTCCAACTTTTAGCTAGATTTTTTTTTTCAATGATGTGCTGAAGCAGCATGCTTTCCAATGGGGTGCTGAAGTTGATCTACTCAATAACAACAGCAAGACCATTTTCACAGTGACATTTGGCTATTTTCATGAGCATTGGTTAAAAGGGGTTAATTCGGGTTGTACATATTTGGATATTTCCTAGAGACTCATTGACAGACAGCCTCTTCTACAACTAACAGCTGAGTTCTGAACACCATGTCTCCTTGGCAATATGATGCCTCTGAGTGCTGAAACCAAAACATCACGTTCAGTTTCCCTAGCCCTTGATTATGAGTTTCAGAAGTGTAATAAGAAATAGCCCAATTCTGGGCGGTGCCTGTGGCTCAAAGGGCACCGGCCCCATACACCAGAGGTGATGGGTTCAAACCCGGCCCCCTGGCCAAAAACTGCAAAAACAAACAAACAAACAAAGAAATAGCCCAATTATTTTATTCCCTCAATTGTCTCTTTCTTACTCTTTACACATTTATTTTCTTTGTGTGATTTTTGTAATTGATCCCCAGCCAAGGTAGAACTCTACAATCTAATCATGAAGAACTTAACTGGAACAGAGATGAATTGGCAACAGATACAGAAAGTCAGACCCTGGCAGGTAGAACTAATTATAAAAATAGCAGCTGGACTACTTATAGGGAACCTACTGTGAGCTATCTCTTCTGATGAAAAGGCATTTTCTTTTCTTTTCTTTCTTTTTTTTTAGCCAGGGCTGGGTTTGAACCTGCCACCTCCCGTATATGGGGCTGGCACCCTGCTCCTTTGAACCACAGGTGCCACCCTGGGAAGGAAGGCATTTTCTTAATCTTTACATTTTTCTTTAATCCTTAAAACCCTGTAAACCAGAAATTATTATTCACATTTTAAAGAGAAGAAAACTGAGGGTCAAAACATTTAAGTAATTTTCCCCAAATCATCTTGCTTTCTAATGGTAGGGCTGAGGTTCAAGACCATTTGACCTACCTTCTGAAGTTCATGCATCAAGTAAAGAAGAGAATAGAAAGCCCTGGCCTTGAAACGCCTCCATCTGGCTGCATGTGACTGCTATTGTACTATCTTCAGATGTTATAAGATATAGCATTCATGCAAACACCAGATTATTTCTAGTGTAATCTGGAATGCTGACATTCTGAAATATCACAATGGTGATCAAGATTTTAGTAACAAGTGTCTTACTTTAAGCCATTCCAGATTGGATGCTAAAGACATTTAAATTTCAAATTATAGTTGATAGCAACAGAGAACCACAAGTCTTGATTGTTATTCTTAATGCTATTGGCATTGTCATTTGTTTGCTTACAGCAAAGAGCAAAAGTACATTCAATATATATAAAATATATTTTAGGTATACACATTTACATCTCTTTACTTTTCTTGGAGAAGACAATATAGAGTCATAAATAATGTGTTAATCTTCAACTTCAACTCCACCTACTCTTTCAAAATTCACCTGCAGCATCCATCCCATGGTGCTACCCTTGTCTTTATTGTGGGGTGGGGTTATGTACTTCCCAGTCTTGCTTAATAAAATAAAATTCACTCCATTAAGGTTGACAAGGATAAGAGAGGCAAAGCATCGTCAGGATGACTAGACTGGACAGCTCCCACTTGGGTCCAGCAGGTTGTCCCCTCTATGAAGGAATCACTCAGGCCTTGGCCAAATTTGAGGGGACTAGACTTAGTTTTATTAAGCGATCTAGCAGGAAGCAATGGTAGACTGATAGAGACTTCTCTACTGAAGCCCAAGCAGGGGTTCAGAGATGCACCCCGGTGGGAGATATTTAGAGGATCCAGGCTTGGTCTTCCTAGAGGAGCTGGTGGATTTTCTTGCTAGTATTACAGCTTGCCAGTATGTAAGTATTGGAAGTTTAGTTTCCCTAGAAACGATCTAAAGTAGGAGTTATGGGCAAGAAAAGGAAGTGCTAACATGTAATTTTTAAAAACCTAGGTTTTCCTCACTTCTTAAGGTCACTGGAAAATTAAAATCAGAACAAGATGCGAAATCACAATTTAAATAGCAAAGCATTAAACTAGCTGGTGGCAAGCAGATGCCAGGTACAGTCCATTTAGTAGTTACGAAGCCTAATACCTAGTTGGGAAGCTTTTTCTGGCCTTTTGTGTTTATTGCTGGCATTAGGTCATGGTGTGGCTGCTAGGGTTCTGGGTTCTTGAGGATGTTTAGATTCCTCACAAGCTTTCTTATCTGCAACCTTAATCGCTCTATCCTGTTTTCTATTGAGATGTGATAAAATTGCCCTTCATTTGATGAGGAATACACAAGCTCGTACATGGAAAGCACTTAGGCACTAGCTTGGCTCGGGGTAAGTGCTCAAGACCTGTTGGGTGTTGTTTACTATCAGGCGAATGGAATATTAAATATTTCAACATTTATTAATACAAATCACTGATGCGAGTGTTAGGCCCCTCTGGAGGTGGATTGCTTGTTCCTTGGTTCTCGGCTTGCAGCCCCAAAAGTGAGCATGGGTGCCGAGCTGATGTCAGAGTGATTATAAGCACAAAGCCATTGCCGTCAACATGCATTTATTGTAGAACAAAAGCACACGAACTACAGAGAAAATACTTCTCCAGGAGAGATGCGTCCCTCTCCAGGTTGGGGGAAGAGACCCAAAGTCTGAACACACCCTCTTTTATAGGGTAATCAAGCTCCCCAGTTTGTCCTGCCTCACTCTGGCAGGATTGGTTATTGCCTCCTGCCTTTGGGGTAACTTAGGTTGGGGTCACATAACCAATTTAACAAGTATGGGTCTTTCCAACAAACCCATCTGAAGAACCCACGGTGTGGAAATTTACAAGTTTAATTATATGATAAAAGGCCCAGTGGGCCCAGGCTAGTGCAAGGTCACTAGGAGCTCTTAACTATCTGTTCCAATTGGGGAACCATCCCTAGCTTGGTTCCTACCCTCCACCCCTAGCCACATCTCTTAGTTTTCTGAGCTTTCAAGGAAAGACTCTGAGGGCCATGCAGTATGTCTCCTCCCAGGCCTGGCTCTTGCCCTACCTGTCAGGGAGGGAAGCTGGGGCTCAGGTGGCACATTACATCTGTCCCCCTCCCAGGCTGAAAGAGGGAAAGGGAAGCCGGGGGCAGAAGGAACATCTCCCCCTCAGCTGCTGGAGCTCCTGCTCTGGCTCCCTGTGGCTCCTGACTCCAGGGTTGCAGTGTGATGCTTACACTGACTCCAGATGTGCCTCCACAGGCTGCCCCTCCCTGGGGAGATAAGATGTGGCTCTATTCTGCCTGAACCTGGAGGTGGGCCAACACCGCACCAGGTGGCGGCCCTGGAGCCAGGCCAGCACCGCCCGACACTAGCGTCCAGAGAAACTTTATAGTGTCCAGGTATTTTATTTTCCACACAGACTTTGGTTGAGAAACATTTTGTTCTAAGTGGTCTTGGCATTGAGGGCAGAGGTTGGAGAAAGGAGTAACCTCAGCTCTGAAGAAAAAACTCCATGCACTTCTGCTTATTGGTTGTTTTAAAAAACACCATTAATTTAATTTTATGGAAGAGATTAAAATACTCTAGAGAGCCAAAAAGGCTGATTGTCCAGATAGGGGAAGCCATTGTGTGCCTGAAGATAAATCTGTGGGCTGTCGTATACTATAGGTTTGGAACCACGGACCCTAAGGCATGGCTGTTCTCCGAAGAGAGTGAGGAGTTGAGACCAGTGACCCTGAACACAGCCTGGGCACAGTATTTTAGGCCAGGGCACCTTGTCCAGACAGAGGACTTAGTGGCATTACATGTAGGAGGCCAGATTCTCTCAGATGCAGGCCCTGGGGCAGCCTTGATACTTCACTTCGGTTCCCTGCTTATCATCTTTTTCTTTGTAGTATCATCAAATGTCTTCAGTTGACTTTTGAATTATCTTCTAAGTTTTGTATTCTAATAGATAACTAGACTCCTAAATGATCGCTCTTCAACTTTCCCCAATTTCATAGCTGAAGAAAACAGAAGACAGCAACAGGCTGGATGAAGATCCTGAAGCCAGTGGGTTCATGTGGGAGCCGAATCTGAGACCTAGGACTTGCTCTGGTTCCACTCGTAAGCAGGGAGATCTATTAATAGGGTTCAGGATTCATTAAATAATAATGATAGCACAATTATTGCTATGCTGGCAAGTACTTTTTGCATACTTATTATGTGTCAGACACTTTAAATGTTTATTTATTTATTAAATCACAACTGTGTACATTAATGCATTTATGAGGGACAGTGTGCTGATTTGATATACAGTGTGGGATGCTTACATCAAACTTATTAACATAACCATTAATTCCTGTGGTAAGACATTTATACTCTATTCTTAGTAGTTTTGAAATGTACCATTGCATTATGAACATTAGGTGAGGTCCCCCCAAATACCCTCCTTCCTCCTGGCCTCCCTCCTTCCTGGACTATCGTTATGTTTTGCCATTCATATGAATGTGTAGGTGATTGTATATTGATTTCATAGTATTATTGAGTACATTGGATATTTTTTTTCCATTCTTGAGATACTTTACTAAGAAGATTATGTTCCAGCTCCATCCAGGTAAACACAAAAGATGTGAAGGGCTTTATATTTATTAATTCGTATAGTTCTTTCAGTAAAACTATGAGGGAGGTATTATTATCATTCCCATTATTCAGATGGATAAACTGAAATATGGCGAGTTAAGTAACTTGCCCAAAGTCTTGTAGCTATCAAGTGGCAGAGCTAAGGTTTGATTTCATAAAACCCAGCTGCTGTGTTCATGCTTTTACACATACACAGGTAAACACACTTAAGCTTCTCTGTTACAGGTCTTATTTGATTCTGCCCACAGGTAGTTCAATCTATTTCTATTAATTTGTTTTACTTTACTTTAAAAAATGTCTAAATCTTGGGCAGTGCCTTTGGCTCAAAGGAGTAGGGCACTGGCCCCATATGCCAGAGGTGGTGGGTTCAAACCCAGCCTCGGCCAAAAAAAAACTGCAAAAAAAAAAAAAAGTTGAAATCTTTACATTATTGACTAGAAACAAAAAATCATCGAAAACTACAAATGTGTTTATTGTACCCTTCGTATAATTATCTATGTATACAGATAATTTTTAAAAATTAATTTGTTTTTGTACGTGTGTTAAGATCCACCACTTCAGGGCAGCACCTGTGGCTCAAAGGAGTAGGGCGCCGGCCCCATATACTGGAGGTTGTGGGTTCAAACCTGGCCTCAGCCAAAAAAAAAAAAACTGCAAAAAAAAAAAAAAGATCCACCACTTTCAGGGCATTTATCTGGGATGACAGTGAACAATATTCAGATTGTGAACATATTCTGGCTAATTAAGTGAACAAAACTGTCATTCATAGAATATCCACTTATAAAAAAAATGGAAAGTTAAAATAAACCTGACACTAAAGCTGTCCTCATCATAATTCAGTTCCATTTTAACTCTCATTTTGAGGGCATGACAAGTTTCAGGGTGGCCACCAGTCTTCCCTATTAACATAATTGTACATTGTAAAGAAGGACGGATAGAGAAGAGGCTGGTGATTAAGCTGTCTTTCAATGATATTTCAAGAACTTTTCTAAAAGTTACTTTATATAAATGTATCTCTGAGGTCCACTGTTTAATTTTCACTTTCTCATATTACAATGCAAAAGAGAAAAACAAATTTGTGTTCTCTGAGCCTGCTGATCTGAGAATATACCTCCACTTTTCATCTGCATAGGTGCCCCAATGAGGCTTATAGAAAGGAGAGAGGGGGAGGGAATATTCGCTCAGTGACAAAAATATTAAATTTAGGAAATGATAGGATTGTTACATGAGAAATGAAAATTCTGAATAATAATGAATGATTTCTCATGCACAGATTAAAGAGACCATATCTGTGGTCCATACCAGAATATATGATATCTTATATGGGGGAATTTTATTTTCGTTCCCCAGATAGCATCCAGAGGTTATTACTTCTTTATTATTATTATATTTTTCTTACTCATATATCCACATCCTAAATGCTCTTTCAACTTACCCTAAAATTAGAAAAAAAAAAAAGTTTGTGGAAGAACCCATCCCAAGGATTATATTTCAAATACGATGCATACTCTAATTTTGTTACAGTTTTTTTGTTTTTAGTGAAGCATTGAACACGGTCAAAACTAATTATTTTCTTTGTGGGAGTAATAATGCTCCCATTGCTTACTGCATTATTAAAGGTATCAAATTTTGAATCTGTATTCTTTATTTGGGATTAACCCAATAGCAAATAAAATCAAACAATAGAAACCCACACAGACACAGGCACACAGACAACTTCCACTGAGGATCCAGTCAACCATTCCCTGCAGGGATGTAATCTATGCGGAACAATACTTAAATCAGCACAACAGTTACAACACATATGAAGTGGTTCAGTATTTATTTCAAGACTTTAATTGGCACAATGTATTAACAGCATTGTTGCAACAATTTCACTGAAGGCTTTTTTTTAATTTTCCTAAAAAGAGAATGAGAGAGAAAGGAGGAAAGAGAAAAACAATCAACCAGAATTACACCATAACCCCTGGGTTTTGTTATTCTTGTAGTCTGAATGAACTGTTAAAGTTGAAGGGGATAAAAAAAAAAACAAAAAACCCTAGCTTCAAGAAACCATATTTTAGGTTCAATTCAACTTTATTAAACCCAGACCAGCGTTTCTTCTGTCATTCTAATATTCTAATATAACCTATTCTGAGAATTTTTTTTTTTCCCAGGGACAAAAACAACACCAACTTTCCCTCCCTAAGAGCTTCTTATTGTTCATTTTCATTGCTATTTGGAGAAAAAGCTCATTAAAATATTATGAAGCACATAGCACAGTTGTGTGCCAGCTTTTGCCAATGAGGAACATCTGTAGTGCAGCGTATGTGTATTTATGTTACAGTGAACTTGAGCATGGACTCTCTCTTTCACTCCCTTCTTTACTTTGCCCTGTTCTAAGTCTTTGTCCTGACTACAGAGCCCGGCAAACGTGTGAAGCGCGGAGCCCACAGTGTGCACATTGTCCGCCTCTCCGGGCTCCAGCGCCAAATGTCATTATTCTATCATTAGCCTGTAGCTCACGCCAGGGTAAACTGTGCTCTGCTAACTGCCTCCAAACCTTTTCTGCTCTTTTTATTCCCCCAGCTATTTTTAAAATGTATCTATTCCCTCCTTCGCTCTCTGGCACAGAAGGCTCTGCAAAGTGCATCCAACACACACCCAGGCTCCAAATCCTGCTTCTCTGCCTTCTTTACATTATTCCACTTGCTCTAAAACCAAAGAACCTTGGGCATAATAAAAACATTGAGAGCTTGCCTATACCACAAATATTTGTGGGAAGCACATGGTGCCATTTTGCCAGACTACTCTTATTTGTTAAACTCAGTTAAGTGTAATGCGATTCCAAAAACTGCCTTTAGAATGAAAGAAAAGGCTTGTAAAGCCAGGGAGATAATTACCGCAATCTGGGTTACAGAAAATGCAAAACAAAGGAGCACAATCCCATTTTGTGTGTGTGTGTGTGTGTTGTGTGTGTCTCCTTGGTTTGTTTTTATCTTTGTTGATGTACCCAAACATGTAAATATTCCACGGCGTGCATTATATGCGGATACAAATCAACCCCCGTCCTGCAGAGATGGAATAAAACACAGGCTCTGGAGTGGGCAGTGGCTTGTCCGTGGTGGGTATAGCTGATTAGGAGGGAAGGCTTTGTGTCTTTTTCTCTCTCCATCCAGCAAACACCCACCTCGTTGCAGTTACTATTAGTTGCTAAGACTCTGACACCCACCCACCTGTCACTTGAAGCTGTCAATCGGATTTTTGCAACATAAATAAAAGTCTAAAAGTCGACTTGACAAGAATTTACATTCTAAAATCTTTCACATGCACACATAAAAATCCTAAAAATCCTCTAATTCCTCTCCCCCGTGTTATGTTTATGTTGATGATTATGCTATCTGTCCCCCCACTGTTGAGAACACGGTCCTTTGCGATAGTTTTATAGACTGGACCATGCTCAATTTTCCTTTTGTCTCCCAATTAGACCTAAACCACTTTTTGAGACAATTATTACCATACGTGTATCTGTATGTAAACATTAGTAATCATTACGTGTGTATATTTACGTCTACAAAAATAAATACCATCCTTACCCACCGTTCTCATTTTTAAAGTACTGGGTCTTACTCCATAAAAAGATTTGTGTTCCCCCAAACAGTTTGTTAATGTACTTTATTAAACAGAAAGAAAGAACAAACCTTCCACATTTTCTTCTTTTATGCTTGGAATACGTGAACCTTGCAGGTCTGAGCTAAGCTTTTTGGTATGTTTTAGCAGAGTGCAGATTGCGGGCTGTAGGTTTCGAAAGCAACATCAAGTTTTCTCAAAAACCATCATTGTAGTTACCTCTTTAAATTTCCTCTGGACTGTCTCTAACAGCCCCAGCTGACCCCATCATTTCCTTCTCTTATTACTAACACACTTCTCTCCATAGGCACAACGGTATGATATTTTTCAGAGAAAACGGCAAAAATATATTAGGAGTTTCTTTCTTTCCAGAGGTAGACATTTTGCTCACCAAACAGCCACCCGAGGATGTAGAAAATGAACCTGAGCTTGGAAGAGACAAAATACAGCACGTCACTAAGGTGCATGTAAGGATAAACCCATGATGCCCGAGAAGCGAGATTTGGCAACAGAACTGTCCTACGGAGCCAAAAAGCCAGCCAGGGCATGGAAGCTTGTTATTATGGCTTGTTCTGTGAGTAAGACCCGCAGGGAGGATGTGGAGGCTGCTTAGTGTGAAGCCTGTTTAGAATATGGGCGAGTATGAAATGAGGTGGGTCTTGAAGGATTTAAAGGCTAATCAGGCCGTGGGGTCACCAACCTTCTTAAAATCTACAAAATGAGACAAAATAAGAATTTTTAAAAAGTCTCCAAATAAGATCATGCACCCTATCTTGAGTAACATTCATGATAAAGAGTTCCAAATATGGACATTTTTAGACTACCAGTCAGAAACGGGGTAGAAGTGATGAATATGAGCGAAAATAGTCAGCCCCAGGCCAGTCATGGAAGGAGCTGGGATGAACCACTTAGACGGTTTAGGTTAAGACAGCCTAAAGGACTAGTTGCCACTATCCGGGTTATGTGAAGTCTCATGGGCTCTTTTCCTCTGTCTCTTTCATTTTTGTTTCTAAACATGGTTGAATTATTTTTCTCTTCATTTAATGTTAGATTGAATCATGTGAAATTTACAGTGTGACAGCTTTTGACCTGTCATACCACAATTTTATCCCATTCAACATAGCAATTCTTGTCCTTACAAAAACTGGTATCTAACTTCTTGTGATTCAGTCGTCCTAGAGTCCAACATGATGTCTGTTGTTTTGTTTCTTCTCCTCTGCCTTCACGTTGAGACATCACGCAGATTTTAATGCCTGTTGAAATTCCGGAGAAGTGAATATTTAGTTAAATAAAAAGAAGCCATTTCAAACCTGTGTTTAATGTGAAGTCTCAGAGAAATCGCTTTTCCTTCCTTCCGTTCCGAGACGCTCTGTGCAGAGCTCCATTTTCCAGACCGGTCGTCCACCGCAGCTCTTGGGGCCAGGACGTCACGTGCAGCGGCCTCCAGGCCTTCACTTCACTTCAAGTCTTAAAAACGGGAAACTTGATTTTAAAAATAAGCCATGTAAAAGAATTAGGGTCAGAGAGGCAAATGTGTTTATAAGCTCTATTAAAGACTTAAAGTGATCCTTTCATAAACTCAAATTCTCCCAAGGGTGGGGAAGGGAGTTTCCATAAAGTATTGTTCCTATGCTTCCTAATGTGTGGGAAAGGGAAAGAATGGCTTTTTCCTTGCCTGTTCCCTCGGAAGGGTCATGCTTTCTGGAAAAAGATGCAGACTGATACATGCTGCCTTCCTGGGAAGGATCCTTCACTGTTGGTGGAAGCTAGGTTAAACAAAAGGTAAAGACTACACTAACCAAAGACCTAGCTAAACAAAAGGTAAAGACTATACTAACCAGAGACCCAGCTAAACAAAAGGTAAACACTACACTAACCAGAGTCTGGAATAGACAATGCTCTGAAGATTTATTCTGCTGGGAGATTTTCAGCATCTTCTCCAGATTTTAGGGGAAAAAGACATGAAGGGAGAAATTAAAAGCCAGATGTATTTTATCTCTTTTTCCAGTTAAACAATAGAGAAAATGCAACCCAACACACTTCATCAGTTTAAAATCAACGCTCAGAAGATGATTTAAAAAACTTCATATAACTCGGCACAAAGAATGTGTGAATAACAATCCCAATTCTATTTTATTTCTCTGGCATATAGCAGCTTTAATTTGTATTAGTTTTAAAAACTGTTGGCACATCTCCTAAAAATGAATTTTGTTTAAAAATTTTCCATAGCATCACTAGGAAGTAAAAACACAAATCTTCATAGGACTCAAAATAATAGTATCCTTTTACACTATTCTTTATAATCTGTAAAAAGTAGAAAAAAAAATTCAATATTTATTTTGAAACCAATAGGTGGTGCTATAAATTTCTACATTTTAACTCAAAGCAATATGTTCATTTGACTTTCCTAGGCTTTGGTGGCATTAGAAATTTCCCTAATTATCACAGTAGAATTTTTCATGGCACACACAGAAAAGCCCACATTGACTCTCCCATGTATTAGCCACTATAATATGACTCGTTCCCTTCAGAAATTTGACTATAACTCAGGGTATAAAGTAAAGGGAACATATATAATTTTTGGCAGAAATGTATATTTATGGAAACAGACCTATATATCATCCTCTGCAGTCTCTCTTTTTTTCCTGGTCCTTCAACTGATGAGAATGTCATGGAAGAACATAATTTTAGTATTTAATTTAATATTTCATTGTATGAACTGTCTCCAGATGCCAGGTTTGTGGAAACGGCCCTAACTGCAGTCCTGTTAGATTGTGATTCTGTTATCATGGTATCATGGACTCCCCGAATCAGGCAACATAAGAGAACCTTAGCTATGCAGCAGCCGCAGATGAGATAATTCACGAAATAAAAGCTGAAAAGTACTAGAAATAGGCATTTGCTATGTGTCATCATGGGAACCACGATGTTTCTGGTATAAGAAAAAGTCTGGATATTCAAAGACACTGAAAAAGGAAGATCCAAATTCTGTTGCAACCATTAAAGTATAAACAGTAATCTCCAACTGATACATTTCATTGAGGTAGACTCTGAGGATAAAAGTCTAACTCTTTCTTCTCCTCTTAGAAAAGCTATGAAGTTCCTCAGGATTTCTCTCTTCCTTTCTACCTCTCTCTCCTTCTCCCTCCCTAAATATGTGTGTGTGTGCACGCGCACAGGTGCACACACACGTATGTGTATCAAGCTGATATATTGGAGAAACATAAAAAGTTCAACTGAGGTTCAGTGAGATTCAAAAGTGCCAAGAAGGGACTATGGCAGCTGCAGCAAGCTGTAATATCAATCCTGTCATTCATCAAACATCTGGGAGAAATTTACCCCTGTTCTTCCAGATGTTTTGGTGTCTTGTAGAGATAGCCTTAAACACTTGCCAGTATTGAACAGGCAGCCCAGTTACTTATTGGAAGATGTGTTTTTAGAAGACATAATAATTTGCATGTGATTACACTGTGTATAGCAGACGCGGTTTCCTCCTTCCCACCAGGAGACCTTTCTGGGCTGGCTAGTTATTTCCTGCCTTCCCCTGGCTTGCTTTGCTCTGCCCTTCAGGGGTCAGGCTGCTTCCTCCTGGCTTAGCTGGTAAAGATTGGACTCAGCCAACTGTTAAACACTCACTCTGTATATTCACATTCAATATTTCATAATATTTTGGATATAGGAAGGAGGAAAATGTGACCTAAGTATAGAAGTAGTTAATGCCTCTTAGAAGGTATTCATAGAATTGTGGTGTCTATAAAAGGGACTCAAGCATATTATTCTATACTGTGTTGCACAAACTTCACCTGGAGCATTACTTTCAAGTGTGAGCACTGCATTTTAAAATGAGTTTTGACAAATTAGAGTACAACTGAAAGGGAGTCATAAGAATGATGAGCGGGCATGGTGAACCGTATGAGAAATGGTTTCAAAGATTGCATACTTTTAGTTTGAATAAAAGAACGTTCGGGAGAATGCAGATGGGTTAGATATGATAACTGTCTCCCGGTAATTGAGGAGCTGTCATATGGAAAAGGTATTCAAGATATTTGATGTGATTTCAGCATGCTTATCAAGGATTAATCGAGAAGGGTTGCCACTTAGTGTCTCATTTCACTGTCAGGATAGTAGCCTGAGATGTAAATAGCTTCCTTTCACTAATCTAAAGTGAAATACAACATACAATGAATCCAGCTATATGTGGAAGGGAAATAGACTTAAATAATCCTGGTGTGTTTTGGCTTCATAGCAAAAAGAACCTTCTTAAATTGATCTAGGCAATAAATATTTATTGAACATCTATTATGTGCTAGGTACTTTTCCAGACACTGGAGATAAAGCAGCAGGCAGAATAGAGTGTTTCCTCTTGCAGTACTGTCCTTTGTGGGTGAGGAGTATGGAGATAATGAAGAAAGGAACCAAGATATACAATACGCCAAAAGGTGCTGAGAACTGCAAAGACATGGGGATGGAGTTGCAAGGTGCTGTTTGAGATAGAGAAGTTAGCCCGTACTACCTGCAGGTGGAAGGGAGCCTTCTGGAGGCAGAGGCTCATGAAGGCCCATCACTGAAGAGGTTTGGGGAGACTTAGTAGCACATTTGGTGGGGTATACAGTATTGGCATTTGCTAGTTTCTACGCTACTTGACCCCAATAGTCTGTACGTCATTCTGAGCATGGGTAAAACAAATGAGTCAAATACATCTTTGCATTTCTCACACTATCCCAGGGTAGAGTAAAAGCTCTACAGGGGACGAGGCCTTGGCTATCATGTATGACCCTGAAAATCTCCAACTCACACAATATGTCATTTATTTCCTTTGTGAAAATTGACCTTCTTCCATCTTTTTTCCCCCAATTCTATACCTTCCCTTTCTTCTCTAAGCCCTGGACTAGTGAATATTTGTTCGGCTTTTTACTGTTGTGAAGATGTAAGACTTTTGGCGATAGCTTTGATAAAGAGAAAGTGTGAGGAGTATAAAGGTGGCCCAGGGAAAATTATCTAATCCCTGTAGTCTCAGGACTTTCAAGCAGACCTCTTTTCTTGGCTCATTTTACCCCCAATAGTAACAATGATCAGCTTTTTCCTTTGGGAGGGGGTCCCAACTTGTTTAGTTAGGATTAGATCCAGCTGCATGGAGAGAAAATCTAAATAACTGGCTGAAAACACTAACAGTTTCATTGTCTCATAAAAATCCCAGAGCTTGGACATTCAGGGCTGGTAAGGCAGTTGCCTAAAATCTTCACTGTTCCAGCATCCTTTGAAGTTTCCATTGCACCTAGCGTGAGGCTCTCTCATCTGTATGGCCCTGGAGGTTGCTGGAAGGCCAGTTAGTATATTATAAATTTGAACTTTTAAAAATGAACACTGATATCTGAATTACTTTCATCTGCTTTATATGTAAGAGTCTCTGTTTAGTAAGGGAGTTCTAGAGCTAACATAACTGGGAAACTATGAATCTATTGAACAGATGAGAATAATGAATGAAATCCAGAGAAATTAAGTACCTTGCTTGAGACCCCAGAACCAGCTATTAGCAGGGAAAAAAGGAAAACGTAAAGCTCCTGATCACATCGGTGGTGTTCCATTGTTAGGACTGTTAGGACAGTCAGGGTCTTATCCAAATCACATGTGACAGTGAACACAGAGATAGGATTGCTGAGCTATTCCAGGCTGTTGACTCCACCTACCAGACCATACATATCTTCAGTGTTGAGAAAATACCATTATGTGCTTCAATGATGAATAACTTAATAGAATAAAGATAGACACCATTTTGTAATGTCACACTGTTTGGAGGCGCTAACTCTACCCTCAGTACAGCCTTAGAAAGCACAAGATACACTATTGCTAGGAGCATAAGAATAACACCAATGTACCTTTAAGGAAATGACATTCAGTTACTAAACCAATGTGTTCAAACAGCCTTCTATTACCCTTTTTAAATTTTCTTATTTCAAAAAAAACTTCCAAAGACTTTTGGAGTCCATGGCCTGGTAGCTATAGTAACATGAAGATGTAGGACAATCAATTTGGTAAGACTGGATGGGAATTGCTTCCTTGAATACCAAAACTACTAGAAAAGCAGCACTTTGCCTTTATGTCTGAGTAATATGAGCCATCAGAATGCAGCCTCCATGAAAATTGGGCAAAATTGTTTCAAATAGGGGTTGAATATATTTGAAATGGAGAAATTTGCCAGAATCAGTTCCTATTTTGTGTATAGTTGAACCGATTGAATTACTATTTCTGCCTAGAACCACAGAAGCTCAAGAGACTCCGAGGCCCAAACCACAAACAATAGCTCTTTGTCTAAAAGGAGCACATGGTTGGGTTTTTACCCTCGAACACATGAGATTTCAACATATAGCAGAATAACAAAAAATCCAGCTCCAGTCCAGAGCAGCTCACTTATCTGTCTAGAGGAGCTCAGCGTAGCCCTCGGGATACTACTAGAACAGGTTGTCACATGTGAAAATATGGAAAACCTGTTTCCTTTTCTCAGTTATTGAAAAGTGAAAATGCATTGTACCTATGATTTGTTCCCTCTCAGTTTGGAGACATAAGCAGCAAACCAGAACCTCACGTTTACAAGAGAATGGTGTGAAAGTCACCGAAGCTAGCGTGACTCACAGCATCGCTATCTTGGGAACTGCTGGGGAAACGAGACAGGGGACGGTGATAGCTAGACGACACTGTTGGCGCGATTCCTTCCAGGGGCCGCACATCTGGGCCGGGCTGCTGCCAAGGAGAAAGCACGTGCTTCAGTTGCAGCTCGGAATTAAAATGTGGAGGAGCAGAACATGTTCCGCCACATGCCAAAGAGGTAAAAGCGTTCAGGGTGAGATCTGCCGTCTTGGTGGTGTGTGTGTGTGTGTGTGTGCACCAGCAGAGTCTGCAAGATCATATGTTCGTGCGTGGAACAATAGTGGGAGCTCCTTTACGTACCAGTCACACCGCAGCCCGGGAGAGTTAGGTACGCTCTGTAGGAAAAGCCCACTTTATGTGTAGCAAGAGGATCATAAAAGTGCAGTTTGTCAAGAAAGTCTTTGTCTGAGATAGACCCATGGCTGGCTGATTAAATGATATTAAAAGATATTTTTTTCTCCCTGAATCCATTAGTACTTGGCATTTGTAGAAGGTGAAGAAAAATCTTGTAACATTTTAATAGATTCAGCTATGCTTTGAACGTAGTAGACATTTTATATTTATTCGCTTAATAAATACACACTATATATGCACATTTGAATGTACAGTGATTGTACGGCTTAAAATAACATTTATTCTCCCACTAACTTTCACCTAAATGGAGAACTATTTAAGTCACAAGAAGCCTGTAGTTGATCAGGGTGAAGAGCAAATGCGACCCAGGCATCTCGCTCATCTTGCTCATTTCTACGGGGTGTCCCCAAAGTTGCCCTGAAAGTCACCATGCCTCAGGAAAATGGGGAATGGTAGCTAAGTGTACCTTTATTTACAAAATATTCATGCAGAGATTCTACAAAAATATTTACAGAATATTCTCTACATGTTGCCACCTGTTTGTAAAATTCTGTAATGAATATGGTGGCTGTGGAACCATGAGGTTATTTGAGTTGTAATTATCCAATCTGTTATCTAGAAGGAAACTCGGAGGTTTCCCATCAACTTCTCTTATTGTTGCTGAGAAACTCAGGACTTAGAAAAATGGCCCTTCGTTATCTCCCAAAACTAGAGCCTGAAATCCAAGCCACAGTCCCATGACTTCCTTTCTTTTATCTGCCCCATTGACTCATTAAGGCCAAATATATGTTATTAAATGAAAACAAAGTTTAGTGTGTCCTTTCCGTCCAGACTGTTTGTTTATCAAACCTCTGAACATCCATCTGCTTTCTGCTTCTAAACTTTTTAGCCTGGAAATTTTCCAACTATATAGGGGAGCCCCCAAGAAGGGAACATTTCTATGGTTATTCTTAAAATTTTGTTTAGCTCCATGAAGATGCCGTGGCACGAAGATGAAAGTTACTTCTGAACTTATCCCCTTATTATTCACTTGACCCGATTCTCCAGAGTCCTAATGTCTGCAGTCACCTGTCCCAGGCCGCAGAGCTGGTCCGTGGCCCGTTAGGATCAGGTGGCACAGCCGGAGGTGAGTAGCAGGTGAGCAGCAGGTGAGAAGGGAACGTCATCCGCATTTACAGGGCCTCCCCATTGCTCACATCACCCCTGAGCTCCGCCCTCTGTCAGATAAGCAGCGGCGTTAGATTCTCGCAGGAGCAAAAACCTTACTGTGAGGGATCCAGGCTGCAGCTCCCTGTGAGCCGCTCATGCTCGCCCCTTCCCCCTTCCACGGAGACATTGTCCTCCATGGAACTGGTCCCTGGTGCAAAAAAGTTGGGGACCACTGCTTTATATTGAGATTCAGGTATAGCGAAGAGCCCTGGCCATGCTGGGGATACAGAAGGAAGCTCGGAAGCCGTCTGGACCAGGCACACACTGTTGTGGAAATGGATATAGGCCATCAGGCTCTGGCGCGCGATGCGACCTGGGGACTCAGGACTTGATAAGGTGGGTAGTGAACCAGCATTGCCAGCTTCTTTAATGGGCAATGAAAAGCCACCACCCATTACACATCCGAGTAAATCTCTCCCTCTCTCTCTCTCCCTTACTCTGGCTCTCTCACGCACACTAACTTGAAATTTTATTTGTTGCAAACTACCTTAGGTTCTTTAAGCATATAGGGAAAAAAATCAAGTCTTAGTAGAAGTTTTCAATTGGCAATTTGCTTCTTATTTATTGCCAAATTGAGCACAAAACCAACAACAATGAAATGGTAGAGCTCTGCTATCTTGCTTTGAGAGTTGCTTTTTTGTACAAGAAGCATTTTCCGGAGCTGTTTTGAATAGGCCCTTAGACAGCACTTCAGTGCTAATGCTTCTGAGATGTGGGGTTTACAGTGAAGGAAACTAAATGTCCGTGCATTTTGCTTCATATTGAAAAAGATCTTGTGTGTGTGTGTTTAACCAGAGAGCTGTGTTAGTGTTCTGTATTTTTATTTTCTTCACAGCCTAACAGAATTCTAAATCCCGCTGGGCATGTATCTCTTACCCTGTATTACCTAGGTGGGGCAGGCTGAGGACACATTCATATGGTGTAATTCTGGCAGTACCTGTGGGCATGCCACTTTGCTGATCCAGGCCCATGCTCAGATTTTCCAAAATGTCACCAATTATAAAAATGTACTTGATGCTGAAGAGAGTCATTTCCCAGGGCTCAGCGGAGGAGGTTTGCGTTTTATCCTTCTCTGCTTGGAACAATGTGAACAGTGTGTTCAGGTGCGGGAATGAGGGAAAGTACAAGAATGAGAGAGTTCTGTATTTAGAAATTGTATGAAAGTGAGTCTGTGATCACCCGAAATAAAGGATTGTTATAGTAAGTCGTATAAAGAAACTTCTCAAGAGAATATTTTGGGCTGGGCGTTGTGGCTCACGTCTGTAATCCTAGTACTAGGAGTTTGAGGTGGGTGGATTGTCTGAGTGCAGGAGTTCGAGATCAGCCTGAGCAAAAACGAGATCCTGTTTCTAAAAACAGCCCAGTGTTGTGGTGGGCACCTGTAGTCCCTGGGCGGGCTGAGGCAAGAGGATCATTTGAGCCCAAGAGTTTAAAGCTGCTGTGAGCTATGATGCCACGGCACTCTACCAAGGGCAACAAAGTGAGACTCTATCTCAAATAAATAAGAATATTTTGACAGTAAATGTAGATAGGAATGCATTTATCTTTCTGAGTCTTGTAGAATTTTAGGTTAGATTTTCTAGGAATTTGCCCTGTGAGAACACCAAGCAGAGAATTCTAGATGTTATTCTAAAAGGATCATTACTCTATTTTATTTGTTTTTTGCCCTTATTTAAAGGGATAATAATACTTATTTACAAAATTCTAAGAATGAGACATCCTTTCAAGAATTGATAGAGATTTCAGATGAGACTTAAAAGGGCTATTTGTAAAGGTTCAAGATTGGCCCAAAGGTCATTGCCCGAGAATTTAATCTTTATACCATAAGTGTCTTATACAAGGTTTACATCTATATGCTACATTGTTTTTCTATCTATGGAATCTATATTTCTATATATCTTATACTACAAGTATCTTTCTACCTAAAAGGTTTGGTAAAGAATGACCATTTCAAACCCTTTCTGTGCAAATGTTGCACCATTCCATCAAAATTTCAGAAAGAAAAGGTTTGGAAGATGCTTTTGGAATTAGAATAATCTTTGAAGAAAATTTCCCAGTTTGTTGTAACCAATAGAAATAAAAACTGTTAGAAAAAGATTCAACCTTCTAGTAGATGAGCTACTGGGCTAAGTCAGCTAGTAAATCAATTTTATATTCCTTAATAATTAGCTTTGTTAATCTTGTGCCGTAAGAGAATTTCTATTCATGGAATCACAAATAGCATTTGTTGTTGGAGAATATTCATGCCAGTGAACCTAATGAAGAAATAACCTATGTTAAAATGCGGCCAAATTTGTTAATGGCAGTGGAGTAGGTGGGAAGAGGCTGCAGGTCATGGGGTGTTTAGTTTTATGGAGTAGTGTCCAGGATCTCTACCACCTCCCAAGAAAGCACTGGTGGAGACCCACTATTGTCACACTGTCTCTCTGTCTCTCACATATTTGGTCCCCAAACCACCCACTGAAATCAGTGCAGCTGGCAGCTGCTTTTGATTAAAAACTATGGCATTGAAAGCAATAGTAGCAGCTGGCCACTGTCGATAGTCAACTACCTTTTCCTGTAGAGTGGAGAGCTCAGAAATTGTCTTTAGATTTTTCCCTCTCTTTAGAGTAAATCAGTTTGATTTCTCCAAAGTTATCAAGCACACGAAAGTCCTGCCCCCAAATTGGGATTGCCCTTTCTCCATTTTCCTTATGTTTTCTGAGATTTGCACTGTTGTTACTCTGGTCTTCATATCCTGTTTTTCTGCTTCCACTTAGACATGACAATTAAAGAAAGACACAGTTTACTTAAAAAATATGGCCCTATTACTGACTGTAAAGAGAGCTCTTAAACAGGCCTGAACTCGTCATCAGGATTAGCTGGATATAGTACGTAAATCCCATGTAGAATACTGACCTTGTATTGTCTCCTACCAGCAGGGTTGTATTGAACTGGGTAGCAGCTTGAATGAAAGAAACCTGCTCCTTCCCTTGGGCCTCTCCACACCTGGACCAGGCTATGAAATGGGCAAGGTGTCCACTGCAGGGGGCTATGAGAATGGTCTAAGGTAATGATAGTATTTCCCACATTGTGGTTCCTGTGTTAGCAGCATAGCAGCACCAGTGTCACTTGTTAGAAATGTACATTCTCAAGTTCTTGACACATTTGGGGTGGGACTTAGCACTCTGTTTTAGCAAGCACATCAGGTGTTTTGGGGGCATGCAACCATTTGAGAACCATCAGTCTAGTGCATCAACGGGCTCTCTATCAACTTAAGCCTGGTTTAACTTTACTCATGAAAAATGTAGCATCCTGTATGGTTAGGAAAGAATGGATGGATGGATAAGTCAATGGGAAAAAGCATCAACATGTCTTGACTATGTAAGGACAGCTTGATATTTAGATTTTTTTTTCTCTCTCTCTCCCCACACACACTCACTCACTCTAACACATTGGTTTACAGACACTTTACCATTCTTTCCATAAGTATGTGAAGTATGTGTTACCCTACATCAGATATTATTCCAGAAATTGGGAATATTTTAGTAAACAAGTTATAATAAGTCCTTGATTTGCGACATCACCTGGCTTGCAATCTGGTAGGGGGAAAGTTTAAGCCTAGAAACAAGTGAAAACATGAGGTGGTAATAAAGGGGTGGGGAGTGTAGGGAGTGATGGGATACAAATGGGGTGCTATTTTGGATAAAGTGGTTGGGAAGTATAGGTAACTCTCGAGCCTTGTCTTGTATTTTCTCATCCCTCATTTTATCCTTTTCTGCAGCAGCAAGATTCACATAGGCATCATCTACTAACTCCTCAATTTAGTTGTACTTTGTATATCCAGTCTCTGTCCCACTGGGGGTTAGCCTCCATGGCCATCCTGGTACATACACATGCTTACTTGCTTAAGCAGGAACCAACTGGAGGGGTGTGTTGGTGGATGAATAGTCCCATTTCATGTTGGATGGACATTCTACATAATGCCTGGAGGGAGACAGCCACACTGAGCTCTGGCTGCCCACAACATTGATCAGGTTTATAATGTACACCAGGTTAGTGTTTTTTCCTTGCCCACAACTTCTTTCCTTGGTATCTATGAAGAGGTAGTATTTTGGTGATGTCAGAAACGTGATGGAGGAAGTCATGCGGATATCTCAAGGAAGAGCATTTCAGACAAGAATGAACACTGAGAGGAAGAATGCGCTTGGCAGGTTCAAGGATCAGCACGCAGTCCAGTGAAGTTTACATTCAGTAATCTCGGAGAGGGTGTGTGAGTGATACAAGAGGAAGGAGGATGCCGAGTCATGCGGGACCTCAAAGGCTATCCAAAGGACTGTGGCCTTTTCTCTGAGTGATCTGGGCAGACAGTGTGGGAATTTGAGCAGAGAAAGTACATGGATCTGAGAGATGATTCTGAAAAATCACTCTGTCTCTTTCTTTTTGAAGCAAACTCTATAGGAGCAGAGGTAGAATCAGCAGCATCATTTAAGAGGTTTGGGTAGTAATTCAGGCAGTGTGGACTATGGCAATAGCAGTGGAGGTGATGAGGAGCTCACAGAATGTGCCCTTAGATTCGGTACAGAGTAAAAGAGAGGAATTAAGGATGTCTTGAAAGTTTCTGGACTGAATAATTGGAATGAATGGAGTTGAAGAGAGAATCAAAATATTGAAGTATTGAAGAGAAAATTCCTTAGCAAAATGGAGGGAATTTAAGACCAAAAAAATTGCAAATTCATATTGGGGCTCCTCAGGAACAATTTAACAGTTATGGTCATTGGAGAATCAGACATTATCCTCAGCCTATAAACCATACAGGGACACTTTCGAGAATAGTAGACACTAAACAAGCCTTCATTTTTCCTAAGACCTATGAGATATAGACATAAATAGAGACATGTTCTCAGTATTGTAGTCTTCTATTTCTGTCTTCTTACTCCAGTCGTTTACTTTTAATCTCTTTCCTTCTACCACCTCTGCAATAAGACTTTGACCAGAAATTCTAGATAGATTCCCCATCAGGTACAAACCTAATCCACCCTAAGTACATCACTGTAGGTAATTACACAAAATTGGTTTGCTTTTACTGTTTCATTCATCCCTCTCTCCGAACTCTTCAAAGATATTTCTCTTTTCTCATCTCAGTGCATCTTTCCCTCAAAAACCTGAATACTAAAAGTAAAGTCATTTTTGGCTCTGAAAATGGGACAACATATGCCAGTCAACATGGTTATATATTATGTTTTTTAGCCCACTTCCTCCCTTTTTTCTAATATTTGGAATATGGGTCAGTTTCCCCTAACTATGAGTCAAGGCCACTGCTATCTTTGTATCCCATCAGCAAGGCTGAGTTCTAACCAAAGAAGTTCTCAGGGCAGGCTTTTAAGAGTTACCTACTTATAGGGTACCATGAATTCAGAGGGGAAGTTCAAGTTATAGTCAAGAAAAGTAACCTAAGAACATAGTGAGGTTGTAAACAGGAGATCATGTAGCGCAGTTATAAGTTTGAGAGATCAGAAGAAGCAGATGAGTGGTAGTACATAGAATAGGTGAAGACAGGTGGGTCAGGACTAAGTCTGTGTCTGATCAGATGGTATGAGAAACCTTTTTCACATGATACTAGTCGTATGCTATAAGCATAAATTTAATGGATTAAAAGTCTAGAAACTAGACCTTCTTCTTAAGTAGGGGAGTTTAGAAACTATAAGCTAATGGCTTAACTCAGCAGTTCTCAACCTGTGGGTCGTGACCCCTTTGGACTATATTAAAGGTTTACAGCATTAGGAAGGTTGAGAACCCCTGGCTTAACTGTTCATCATCTAATTAGCAGGGGTCAGTTTTGACAGCTATTTCTGTGTAAATATCTTTACCCTGTTGATCCATTCATTTTTGCACTGCCATCAGCATTTTTAGGCATGGGTTGAGTCTATGTTATGTATGAAGTACTCTCTTTGGAAGCAGAACTGAAAATAGATGAGCTCGCAATGTCCTTGTTCTCAAGGTGTTTAAAATTTTGTTTAGAAATAGAGTAAAGCAAATAAAGAATGGAAATGACATGATATTATGATGTGCTGATGGGGCATGTATGAAGTTCAAAGTACCGTGCTCCTAAGGCAGAGATGGTTTCACAGGGAAGATTGTGCCTGAGCTGTTTTTGAAGCGTTAATCAGAATTTCCCAGCCAGAAGGGAGAGGAGGAGTGATGTGGGAGCAGGTTTTCTAAGCAGGGAGAAGACCTGCAAATGCTGAGGAGTGATGAGTTATGGTGTGCCCAGGACTATTCAAAGAAGCTGGTCTTACTGAGTAGTCAATGTACATGCTGAGGGATGGGATTAACCACAGATGAGGCTGGAGAAGCTGGGCAGGGGCTTACAGTTTGTACTGCAAAGTTGGGATGTTCTTAGGTATATGAAAATGAGTTGTTGGGTAACTGCACATGAATTGAATATTTGAGAAGTCTTCTGGGGGCAATCGTGGGCATTTGAGCTGTCCTTTTTAGTATATAAAATTACTAGGTGGACATGTGGAGACCAGAAAGCTTTGAAAAGACCCTATCAACACTCACAATCAAAAGCACAGTATCTGCCTTTCTCTCGGCAACTTAGACTATTCTAGGACAAGCACTTCTGAACCTCCTCAGCCATAATGTCTCTTCTCCTGGGCTTGGCCTGAGCCTGTATTGCTTGAAAGTATCCTAACTAATAACTTTTTATTCAGAAAAATTATTTTCAGGTAATTTAAATAATTCTTTTATTGTCTGCAATTCTTTTATATCATTGGCATTTTGGATAGAAAGATCTGTGTTATAGAAAACCTGTGTATTTTTTTCGGTGCTAATTTTTAACTAGTCAAAAAAAAACCTACTTTGTCTGAAGGCAGCCTTCTCTAAAGAAAGCTATTTCTCTAGACAGGGATCATGGAGTTTCCTACCTGAAGTAGCCAGGATGTCCTGTAATTTTTGGGTCTGTAAGTTAAGTGTTTTTCTTAAGGTGAAAGTATGAGGTGTATTTACCCTCATTTTCCTTAGGGGAGTGTAAATATCAGTCCCAATTCTTTCAAGATTGGCTTTAATTGAAGAAGAAAGTAAAGCAACACTCTTGGGGGAGCAGGCTGAGTGACTGTATTTCTATAAATAATATGTGCTTAAGAGTGTGGCCCTTTGAATTCTCTAAGGGCAAGTTCTGCCTGAGATGAAGGATTGTTTAGGCCACAGAGAGCATCATTGTGCTCTTCTGTTGCCAACACCTCGAACTGTGCCTTTTTCACAGCAGGGTTACAGTAGTATTAGCCACTCCTCAGAGTGACTGTAGGAGAGGGAGAATGGCTTGGTGACAGTTAAACCCGGTGCTCCCCAAACTTGCTTGATCATAACAATCATCAGAGCTTTTTCTTTTCTTTTTTTTTCTTTTTTTTTTTTTTTTTGGAGACAGAGTCTCCCGCTCTTGCTCAGGCAGGCTAGAGTACAGTAATGTCAGCCTAGTTCACAGCAACTTCAAACTTCTGGGCTCAAGTGATCCTCATGTCTCAGCCTCTTAACATGTGGATAATTTTTTTTGGTTTTAGTAGAGACTGGGTCTCAGTTTTGCTCAGGGTGATCTCAAACTCTCCAGCTCAGGCAACCTCCCACCTCAGCCTTTCCTAGTGCTAGGGTTACAGACCTGAGCCACCTTTCCTGGCCTTTATTTGGGACTTTCTTGTTTCAGACTTTGGGGTCTCAACACAGACACCTCAGTGAATTAGGAGCTCCAGGGCAAAGGGCTGAGAGTCTGTATAGATAGCAAGTCTCCCAAGTGACACTTAAAATTAGGCCCATTTGGGAAAGCAGGCACAATGCCTCTTTACTCTATAAGGTAGGAATTCCTAGGGGTGAATAGGAAAATACATAATAGGGTTCAAATGTAGAAACATTTTTAATTGAAAACATGCTATAACCCCCCATGTGACTCTGAGTATGGTCCAAGGACCAGCAGCATCAACCTCTAATAACCTAGAAGCTTATTAGAAATGTACAGGTCCACTTCATACCTACTGAATTAGAATCTTCATGTCAATCAATCCCTAGCAATTTTTGCATGTGAAAACTTGAGGAAGAGGAGTCAGCTAATTATGGCCAGAGGGCCAAATCTCTCCTGTTTTTGTAAAAAAGGTTTTATTGGAATATAGTCACATTAATTTACTTATGCTTTGTCTATGGCTACCTTCAGGCCATAGCTGAAGAACTGAGCAGTGGCTTCAGGGACCCTGTGGCCTACAGAGCCTCAAATATGTACTATTTTACCCTTTCTTTGTAGAATAAGTTGTTTTCTACCTTTGATCTAGAACATAGGGAACACTTAAGAGTTTAAAAATAATATAATATAAAATATAATAAATTACAATAGCAATTTATCTCATATATAACTTTTTATTAAATCTTACAAATTCCATTTCACCCTGTTCATTGCTTCTAAGTGTGATATGTGAATGCTCATTGAGGTGATATTTACAATATAAGACTATATTATGTCCTTCTCAAATGCTTTAATTGATCCTCCACTGCCAGTGAAATCTAACTCGTAACATGGCATTTAGAGTGTTCCTGTATCTTGACCCAGCTTCCAACCTCCTCTCTCATTAACTTCTCTGGCATACCATGCCTCTTGTCAGACCATATTTATGGCTGTTTCTAGTGTGTAAATAGTTGCTAAAATATTTTTGCTGTTCAAAATCTAGGCAAATAATTCTTTATCCCATGGGCATCCCACTTTTTTTCACCCATGATACTTGATGTATATGGCTAGCATTGGAGTCTTTTGGACAATAACTACTTTGTACCTACTTTATCTCCTCCAGTAAAGAAAGTAGATGTGTTTTAAAAGCTGAGATTTTATTTGGAGAGTTTGGTACCTCCAAATGAGCCATATATATGTACACACACATACATACATACATACATGTATATGTATCTGTAGAGAGCTGATGCATTGTAGATATTTATAATTTAATATAATTTTTTGTATATTAGAAGTAAGTGGATACCCCCAGCTTCCTGTGAGTTGGGTTGGGACAATAAGGACAGTAAGTCCTAGGAGCCAGGTGAAGAAGACATGGGTAGTCATTAAGGCAAGTATAGTAGGCACTGCTGCTGTTCACCCATGTCCCTGTAGAAAACGCTAGGTTGTCTAGAGCACTGTGGCCCAGGAGATGATGAATAAATATCCCAGCTTTCTTACTTCGTGGTGGGACAGTTCTGAGCAGTGTTCCCCATAGTCTTTCACAGGAAACCCAGCAGCATGGAGCCCAGTGGCACAGAGATGTAATCCACTCATTAAGGACCATGAATTGACTGCCCTCCCTTTCCTGTCTTAGTCCCAGCTTCATCACAACACTTCTTGGGATCAATTTTATAATAATTTGCTTGCACCTAAATCCTTATTTCAAGGTCTGCTTTTAGAAGAACCCAAACTGTGGGAGGCAGCCTCTAAGATGATCCCCAAGCACCCTTTCTGCCTTCTTGGTACTCATATTCTTATATAATAACTTCTCTTTGAATATAAACCTCCTTCTAATGAATAGGATATGGCAGAAGTGAAGATTTTTCCACCTCTAAGCTTAGATTATAAAAAGACAGTGGCTTCTGTCTTGGGAGCTCTCTCTGATTCTCTGTGGAATTGTTCACACTGGGTAAGCCAGCTGCAGTGCTGAGGAGAAGCTCAGGTAAGTTGGCTGAGAAGCCCATCTTCTGAAGTTGTTTAGAAGTTGATCCTTTCCCAATCCAACATTGACATAACCTTGCCCCAGTGAGCACCCTAAATGTAGCCTTCTGGGAGACCCTGAAGGAACCACAATCACTCAGCTAAGCAGCTCCTGGGTTCCTAACCCACCATGACTATGAGATACCAAGTATCTGCTGTTTTCAACTGCTAAGTTATTATTATATACCAATAGATAATGGACATGCAGACTAAGATAAATGTGTAAATCAGCGTTATTGGGATTTTGGTTGAAAGACTCTTTCCCTGATTCTTGACCAGATTAAGACCTCATTCTTCATGTGCCCAGAGCACCTTATACATTCCTATGTTGTTTTATTAAAAATTTACCTTCCTAACTAGACTATGAGCTCTATGATAACTGTTTCCATTCTTTCACACTCTATTTCCAGTGGCCCAAAGAAGTAAAGGCTTTAGTAAGATTTGCTTTGTAGGCAATTATTTTAATTAATTTAAAAAGTCTAGAAATTGATCTTCATGTCTACCTGAATCCTAAAACTCAAATGAGGTTGTCAGAACTCTTCCTTTCTCTCTGCCTCTCCCTCTGAATTCTGTCTTTTTCTCTTTATCACTGTGATTTTCACTTTCTCCTCTCCTGTCCTCCATCCTTTAGATCTGTTCTGCTTTACAAGCTGCATTTCCCAGCAGCCTCTCCCCAGAAAAATGGCTGTTGGCATGTCAGACTGAAGTCCTCACAGCTGAACAAAACCAGCAGAAAGAAACATTGTGTAAACTTAGAGAATGAGTCTTTCTGGATTCATTTGGGAAATAAAACCAAACAGACACCAAATGTGTCTGTTGTCCAATCACTTTGGCCAGGAAAAGGCCAACTGGGCAGGTCTAAGAAGACCCAAACTGGCCAGGTCTAAGTCCAGGATCTGTCTCTGGAATATGAGGAATGGGCTTAGGCTACCTTCCTATCTTATATGGATTGAGTGGGTAACACCCCAAAAGAAGATCCAGGTGGTGTTACCAAAAGAAGGATAAGGGATGCTAGGTCAAAAACAAAATAAATGAAAATAATTAGATATTTTCATACAATGGGGGAATATAGAAATACAGTTGAGAAAATCCAAGATAATAGAAGACAAATGAATCAGAGTGATTGTAGAGAACTGGGGAGCACTGTGGACTATCAGGTGGGATCGTGGCGTGAGAATACGTACACAGTGTGTCAGGATTCCCTCCTTCATCCCCACCTTGTGCTTCTCTTACCCCACATGCATTCTTAGGCTTACTCCACACCACAGTTGGAGAATTAAAGGAACCATTTAGGGATATACAAAGGTTATTTGAATGTAGAATTTGGGTATATGTGAGTATAATGTGTTTTTTTCCCAGAAATTACCCATTCACAAAGCCCACATGGACAATCACTGCTGTTATCTGTAAAAATTGGCACAAAAATTATTTATTTTCAGTTTCTCCATAACTAAGCAACTAATATAAACCATAAGTGCCACGGAATGATATCAATCCAGACACACCCTAACACTAGATGCAAAATAGAAGTTGTAGAATAAACATTTGGGACCATATATGTCAGCAACTCTCCCAGGTCCCACAAAAAGGCATTAACTTGAAGAGTTATTCAATTTGGGATTAGCAGATGTTGAGCATCTGCATGCTATCCACACTCTTATTATTCTGGACATAATTAAGTGTGTTACTTCATCTGAGAGTCATCCCCCTCACAAGGTGGCTGCAGAGGGAAGATGGTGGATACCACTGGCAAGACAGTATGACGGCCTCATTGTGGTGACATAAAAATGGGAAAAATAAGAGTTTCCCCTCCTATATTTCTGTAGTGTCCTTTCAGACCATATTTTGACTCGCTGCCTGCTAAAATCCTGGTTCTTCTCATTCTTCCCTCCATGTTTTCTTCAGTCTCCTCCTTGGTCTAATCTAACAGGTCTCTCAACCACAGCACAACTGACATTTTGGAGCAGGTAATTCTTAGTCATGGTCCCCTGTTTTGTTCAGTATAGGATGTTTCACATCCTTGGCCTCTACCCACCAGATGACAGTAGTGTACCCATACATCTGATATGCCACGGGTTGAGAACCACTGGTGAATACCACATATTTTTCTAAGGTGGTAAAGTTCATTTCTGTGGTTTTAACTACCATCCTTGCTAATGGTTTCTATGTTTGTATCTTTGTTCCATGACCTCTCCAAAAGAATAACTCTATCTGACTGTTCCTCTCATAATTGAATATGTCTACAAATGAACTTTCTTCGTTCCCTCAGTTTCCTCCTCCTCTTCCTTTTTCTCCTCCTCCTCATCTTCCATCCGTCCCTCTTCGTCTTCCTCCTCCTCATCCTCCCCTCCTCTACCTCAGTTATAGGGGGGCACTTCCCCTTCATTCTTTGAAACTAGAAATCTTTGAGCTATTCTTCAATCCTCTTGAAAATATACTTTCAGGAACAATGCCAGATCTTGTGGAATTTAAAAACATATACAACTCAAGAGGACTTCTTTTAAAAGATTCCAAGTTTATAAATTAGATACAGGGATTTGGAAGGGGCTAGTGCTAATGTAGGGAATGAATTTTAAATTGTATTAGATTCATTCTGTATTATCTTAATACAAATAAATATTATTTACTCATGGAAAGTATTTTTATCCCATAAAAAGACCAATAGTCCTTTATCAAAATGGGTAAAACTTGTATTTAATGAAGAATAACTTTATACAAAGTCTACCTTGTATCCAGAACATTATGTATTTTTTTTTCATTTAATTTTCCTTGCTATCAATGTGGAAGGAATTAATATACTATTGTGAATAGCATGACCTCAGAGAATAAATAGCCTTCGACTGATTTATGGTTCTAGCCTTAACCATGTGATTACACAAATCACTTAGCCAGTTGGAGTGTTGGGTTTCCTCATCTATGAAATGTGAATAGATTGAAATACTACTTTATTGAGTTGTCATGAGGATTAAGTTAGTTACTATGTTAAAAAGCACTCAGAAAAGAGCTAGGATCATATGAAGTTCATTATAAATGTTAGCTATTATTATTTTGCTGATAAGAAAATGAAGGCTTGGAAATAAGCAACTCAAGGTCATATAGTTAAGACTGGGAGAACACTAGAAAATTAAACATGAAAGGGTAGGGTTTTCCTTCCACAACAAATCTGCAGAGCAGCCTTCATGGCTTTTGGGAGAAGCCATGAAACTATGTTATTACCGGTTCAATTGCTTTGCAAATTCCTATACTAACATGCAGAGATCAGACTATTGGGTGGCAGGGTAACTTAGAAACTAGATGTCAATAGTTTTTATTTTTTTATTCCAGATTATCATAGGCAACCCAACTGCCCTTCAACCTAAGGATGGATTAATAAATTGTGGTGTAAGTAGATTTGTTTTTAATAAAAATAGCTTGGCATTAGGAATAAATTTAACAAGAGAATTAAAATTCTTATACTTTGAAAACTAGAAAAATCTCCTTTTTGAAAGAAATTAAGAAGACCTGACTAAATAAAAAGTCATTCTGTATTCATTAATTGGAAGATGTTAAGATGATGATATTCTCCAAATTGGTCTGTAGATTCAATGCCTTCTCCATCAAAATCTTTGCCGTCTTCTTTGCAGAAATTGGCAAACTGATCTAAAATCCATGTAGATATGAAAGAAATCCAGAATAGCAAAAATAATCTTGAAAGAGAAGAATAAAATTAGAGGACTCACACTTCTCAATTTAAAAACTTAATATAAATCTACAGTAATCTTCACCATGTGGTACCTGACCAAGGGAAAAAATATAGATAAGTGGGATAGAATTTTCTTAAGTCCAGAAATAACTCTCGAAAGAAATATTTCCTGGCCATTCACACTCAACCATATGGTTCTGAAGCTGAATAGACTATCCAAAGTTGTCCCATGGAGCTGTAAGACCAGCTGCGTCCCTTGCAGAACAGGATCACCTTGTTTGTACCTTTCACATTTCTCTGCCACTTTTCTTTGTCCTCACTTTGGCTGCTCTGTTCTAAATAGCTTAATTCTTAATAAATCATTAGGCATATTAATGATTCTTAAGACTTACTTTAGCTTCTATTTTCTAGAAAAAGGCAAGGACTATCAGTACTTATTCACCTGCTAGTAAGGTAGTGTTCTAGTTCAAATTTTTTTTCTACTGTTTGTCGGTAAGGCTTTATTGAAAGGTAGGGATGGCAGGATCAAGAAACCCAACCATATGCTAAACTTCTAAATTATGCTTTCTTCTTCTGCTGGTGATTAGACCATCTCATGGAAAATTTTACTCTATTGTCTATTTCAAGATTAAAATGTTGAATTTTATGATCTTTTTCTATGTCTTTCTACTCTGGGGGATAGTTTCAGTTATTTATGAAGTAAAACAAAAGCAAAAAACAAAAACAACAACAACAACTGTGCTTAGCTCAGCAAATAAAATATGGTTTTTGTCTTCCTGAAAAACTCAGTGCCGTGGTGCAGTGGTAAAAAATAGACAGATTTACTTTAATTCAAAGTGACCAAGTCATTGTCTATTAGAGGAACAAGTACAAAGGAATCTGAATGTAGGAGGGAGATTTAAAAAAAACACAATGATTTGTACAAACTTTGCCATATGTATATGAATGCAAAAAAAAACAACTGCTAGAGTTCGATAATATAGGTAAAGAATGAATAGATGTAGGGAAGAAACTTAGAGTCAATTCAGGGAAAGGCTCATAGAGTTTATGTGTGAGTACATTGTAAGGGGATCAGATTTAACATAGTGATAATTGGAACTATCGTAGAAAGATGTGGCTATCAGACTGAGGATTTTAGAACTAATGTGGATGAATTTGGAAGATATGGTGGTGTTTAAATCAAAAAGTGATTTGATGATGTCTGGGCTTCATAAAAATAACTTCTCATGCATGAAGATGGTGAGGAAGAGTCAGCAGGTAAGAAGATCAATAAGGAGTCTATGGTAATTCTGCCAATGCTGACTTATTGCAGTGGTGGTGGAAGTGCCAAAGTATGAATTTACACAAAGAGAAAATAAGAAAATTTAAAATTATTTTGTAAATTTGGGGAAGAATGGTAGAATTTTGATAAAAAAATTTTTCAGCTGAATGAATTAGATAGTGGTCTTAATCTCACTGTGAGGAATTTAAAATGTAGCTGGCTTTAATGCCTATCTAGTTAAACTAATTTTCAAACTTGATATTTTTGCATGTGTCTCTCAAACAAAGATGTGTTATTACATTACCTTACCATGAGGGCATTCTTCAAAAAGAATTGATCTTAGAATCAACATTGTTAAAAGGTCCATACTTCTCAAAGCAATCTATAGATTCAATACAATCCCCATCAAAATACCAACATCATATTTTGAAGAACTAGAAAAAAATAGTTCATTTTGTATGAACCAGAAAAAAACTCATATAGCCAAGACAATTATTAGTAATAAAAGCAACACAGGAGGCATCACTCTATCAGACTTTAGGCTATATTACAAGTCCACAATGATCAAAACAGTGTGGTATTGGCACAAAAATAGACATATAGACATATGGAACAGAGAAGAGATGAAACTAATCTCTTATTGCCATCTGATCTTTGATAAACCAAACAAAAGCATACAGTAGGGTAAAGAATCCCTATTCAATAAATGGTGTGGGGAGAACTGGATAACCACATGTAAGAAACTGAAACTAGACCCACACCTTTCATTACTTACAAAATTGATTTGAGATGAATAAAAGATTTAAATCTAAGGCATGAAATGAAAAAAATCCTAGAAGAAAGTGTGGGAAAAACTCTTGAGAATGTTGACCTGTGGAAAGATTTTATGACAAAGACTTCCATGGCAATGCAGCAAAACAAAAATAAACAAACGGGACTTATTAAAATAAAAAGCTTTTGCACAGCTAAGGACACAACAAAGCAAAAAGAAAGCCTTCAGAATGGGAAAAGATATTTGTATGTTACAAATCTGACAAGGGTTTGATAACTGGAATCTATAGAGAACTCAAATTAATCAAAAAAAGAATAAACAATCTCATTTATCACTAGGTAAAAGACATGAACAGAACCTTCTCTGAGGAAGATAGACAAAAGGCTAATAAACATATGAAAAAGTGCTCATTTTACCTAATCATCAAAGAAATGTCAATCAAAACTACACTGAGATATCACTTAGCCCCTGTCAGATTAGCCCACATCACAAAGTCCCAAAGTTTCAGAAGCTGACATGGATGTGGAGAGAGGGGAACACTTTTACGCTGTCAGTGGAACTGCAATACAGCCTCTTTGGAAAGAAGTATGGAGAATCCTCAAAGAACTCAAATCCCACTAGTAGGCATCTGCCCCAAAGAAAAAAAACCCACAATCCCACTAGTAGGCATCTACCCCAAAGAAAAAAATCATTTTATCATAAGGACATTTACATTAGATTGTTTATCACAGTTCTCTTTATGATCACTAAGATGCAGAAACAACCTAAATGCCCATCTACTTAGAAATGGATTAACAAGCTGTGGTATATGTATGCCAAGGAACACTATTCCGCCCTGAAAAAAGATGGTGACTTTACATGTTTTGTATTAACCTAGATGAAGTTGAAACACATTTTTCTTAGTAAAGTATCACAAGAACAGAAAAGCAAATATCCAATGTACTCAATACTAATATGAAGCCAGTAGATTACCTAATTCATGCCCAAATAGGAGAAAAATCTCAGTTCGATTCAAGTTGCGGGGTGGGGGAATGAGGAATGCAGGAGAGGGAAGGGAGCATTTAGGTGCTTCCATTTAATGGGCACAATGTAAGGGCATACTTTTTCGGTGCAAGACACAGCTTCAAGAGGGACTCAATGTAAAAAATTCAAATATCGTGACCTGATTGTTTGTACCTCATGTTAATCTGAAATAAAATCCTAAATAACTGATCTTAATGATTTTGAAGAAAATATTTTGGGCTGTTTTTTCTTGCCCTCATGATTATGAATACTTTACATATTTGTTTTCATTTAAGACTTTCGTTCTTACAAACATTCTTTACAGTCTTCTCTATGAAGAAACCTCATTTTCTAGAAATAATTCACTTTATTTTTAATTTTTATCATGGAACTTTTAAAAACTTGTACAAATGTAAGTAGAATTGTACAACAAATTCCATCAAGAATCCATAATCTAGCTTTTAAATTATCTGTTGATAACAATCTGTCAATTGTCGTCTCACTCATTTACCTATACCCCTATATTATTTTGAAACAAATTCATTCCATCCATGATCATTTCCATATGTAGTCCTAAAAGATAAGACCTTTTAAGAAAAACTCATAACTACAGCACCTTAACACCTAAAAATTAGTAATAATTTCATAAAATTATTCAGTGATCAAATGATTTACTATAGCATACTTAACTGTTGTCTTATAGTCTACTTCAGTCAAGATCCAAATAAGGTCCACGTGTTGTGATCAGTTGATAAATCTCTTAAATCAATGCTAATCTGTGAGTCATCGCCATTTTTTTTTTCTTTGCAAGCAACTAGAAACTTTATTTATCCTATAGAATTTCCTCACTGGGTAGCCACTGTTGATTGCAACCCCATCTTGTTCTTGACCACATGTGCACGTTTTATGTATTTGTATTTCTTGTGACTGGGTATTTGAGTCCCATTGATCAGTGAGTCCCAATAGGGGGTGATTTTACCCTCTCCCCTTTCCCCATGGGACATTCAGCAATACCTGGAGACATTTTTGGTTTTTTTTAACACAGAGATGATAGTAGCATTTATTGGGTAGATGACCGAGATGCTGCTAAATGTGGAAAGTGCCTGAGAATGTTGTGGGGGACTCTTGCACAACAAAGAATTATCTGGCTGAAAATGTCAACAACATAGAGGTTGAGAAGCCCTGATCTAGAGACTTGATCAGATTCAAGTTCACATTCTGGATCAAGACTACTGCAGTGGTGTTGAGTGCTTATGTTCAGTTGTTAGTGATGTAAGAAGCTATTGATCACTATTTAGAAGCCCAAATTCATTAGGGCTAAGATTTTAATTGTATCATTCTTTTTTCATTTGCTGGCTAGAAAAGTTCTATAAAGAGAAATTTCCCCTCATCTACTGGTTGGTTACCAGGAAAGATGATTTAAAGTATTAAAGTCTATTGAATATGTAGCAAACGAGTAGGATTTAGCTAGCAGGCCTGCATATGTTTTCTTTTCAAAGCACTTAGACTCAGATCCAAAGTAAGTGGAATGATGTAGACAATTTCAAGATTAATTGGTTTAGAATACACAGACTTTTCCTTTTTAGTCTTACTAGACAATCTATTTTCTACTGAGATTTTTTTCCCTCAATAATGTTAGCTGTATTTAAAGTTAATGAGCTTTTTCAATTAAAGCCACAGATATTTAGCCTTTGGATAGCATTTGGATGAATCAGGGTGTATCTAATTACACTTGGTAAATTCTTAAGAGGCTGAAAAGATTCTTTACTCAGAACAAGCACATTTTAGCTCAGAGTCACGTAGCAGACATCGTGCCAACCTGTATGCAAATCACCTTTGTGAAAGGGGCCTCCAGATGTAGCTGAGATTTTGAGAAATGCATCAAAATTATTCTTTTTAATAAAAATCTATTCATTAAAAATAAAAATCTGTCAATACTAGAACTAGAAGGTAAAAGAGACATATTCTATGACATAAATGTCCACAAAACAATTATGGAGCACTTGTCAGGAGGACTCTAGTTCTCTGACTTGTTTGTTGGCCTAACTTCGGGCAGAGTTAGAATCAGGTGTCTAAATAAAGTCAAGAATTTGTTCCAGAATGATTTTTCAATGGTCTGGGTAGGGTCAAATTTCCATCCTTGATGTCTTTCACTATGACTGGGATGAGTCATATGGCTTAAATGGCATGTGGCCATATCTAGAGCCCTGGGATAGCTGCAGCACCAGCAGAGCCATATAGGAGAATGAGGATCCTTCTTAAACTGAGCTGCTGCCCTTTAAAATAGATGTTGACTATGCTTAGGTTTTCATGGTTTTTTCAACTTTTAGCATTTGTTTCCTACCAAGCGTCTCACTGCATTTTGTCTTTAGCATCTCTTGTGTGCTAAAAACATACAAACAGAAAAAAAAGTACTCAACAAGGTTATTATTATAGCTGTTTTCTGAAGATTTTAGTATTTCAGCTTGCCGGTTATTCCCTACACATAATTTTAGTAAATTAGCCTTCAGGCAATGACAGTTGTTGAAATCACAATTGTGCAATTTTTTTCTGAGAATTTAATAAATGGATCTCTCTTTTAAGATGTTTGATTTATCTTAATAATTCCAGCATATCATTCAGGACACTGGAGGAAAATCTTTCTGTGTGTGCACACGTTTCTTTAAATAGTGGAGGAGAAATTTAAACTTCTTCTCTACCTAATGAATGTTAACTACAGAAAAATCTTTCTTTTTTTTTTTTTCTGAGACAGAGTCTCATTTTGTTGGCCTTGGTAGAGTGCTGTGGCATCCCAGCTGCCAGCAACCTCAAACTCCTGGGCTTAAGTGATTCTCTTGCCTCAGCCTCCCAAGTAGCTCGGACTACAGGTGCCTGCCACAACACCTGGCTATTTTTGGAGGCGAGGTCTTGCTCTGGCTCAGGCTGGTCCCGAACCTGTGAGCTCAGGCAATCCTCCCACCTTGGCCTCCCAAGTGCTGGGATTACAGAGGTGAGCCTCTAACTACAGAAAATTCTTGAATTTTGTATTTTATTGATGTTATTTTAGTTATTTTCATTAGTAGAGTTTTTAAAGTAGATATTTCTATCAGCAAAAAGGGATATAGAAAACAAGGGCGTTTAAAGCATTTACTAATGTTTTAAAAAAAGACATTTGAAGATGATACGGTATTTTGCTTAACACCAATAAGCATTGGTGTTATTGGAGGTAGAAATCAGGTTTCACGTGATAAGGAAATTTTACGAGAAGATTATTTTTCTCAAGTTACAAGTTAGTGATTAAAACTTGTGATTGAAACTTGTGCTGCTTGTATTAGTATCCCTTCCTTCTAATCTGGCAGATTTGAGAATGATGTTTCAGGTAGAGTTCTTGGAACATTACTTCATCATGACATTCTTTAAGCAAATATGTATCTCTCACAGACCACAGGATTAAAGCAAGGGAGGACACAATTAGCTAGAAAAAAAAAAAATGGTTGTCAATTTCTTGTGCATTCAAAGCTTTTTGTTTTTAGTTGACTCTGTAATATGCCCCTATAGTCAACAGAGGAAGTCCTAAAATACATATCCTAGGGTGTGTGGGAATTAAACTGATTTCATGTACTAAAGGCAGAAGAGCATGTAAAGTAAAATAGTATATTTAAATACTAGGATAATATTTTACTTTATTGAGTAGGGAGCTATTATTATCATATTAAAAACATAAAAATAAGAATAGATCTTAGTTTTTAATATTTCCAAAAAGAATATTCCATAATTTACCAAGTAATAAACTGCCAGGTTGTTTAATCTTCACTCTCAGTAACCTTTCCATTGGGTTGAAATTTCTGATTCTTTAAGTTTCCTTTGTTTCTTTAGGGTGATGATGAACAGCTGGTTAATTTTAATGGCAGAACCCTTTGTAGCCATGTTGACCATTAACTGTTCGTCCTCTAAGTATTCTGGACCAAACATTTTTCATAAATATTATTTTTGAATCTTCATTCTCAAACTCCTCATTTCTTTATATGCCTCTTTGACCAAAAAGTCATGGCAAAGTCCAGGAAGATTCACCTATTGCTCAATGTACTGGGAACATTTGGTCAATGTTCCTCAGTCTACTGCCATCTCTTTGTGTCCTGACTACAAGAGAATACCCATGATGCAGGTCACTCATGACACACTTGTAGAAAAATGCAAGTGTAAGATGCATGCTGGAGCAGATCAGATCCCCCAAGGAGATTGGAGCTGCTCCTTCTCCCTGGCTGGGGGACGGAGGGACTAAGATCACCTATATATCTGTCTAACAAGGGTACAAGCGAACTCTTCTAGAACTAGAATATAAATGTTTTGATACAATGACTAAGCAAATGACATGAAATCTATGTTAACCAGCTTAATGAAAGTATTTCAAATTGTATATGAAAACAGTA
>CAUYQV010162977.1:0-16061 GCA_963574575.1 Galagoides demidoff | reverse complement strand
AGAAAATGACATGAAGGCTGTGTTGATCAGTTTGATGGAAGTATTTCGGATTGCATGCGAAAACCCCACACTGTACCCCAGAAGTGCATTAATGTACATAGTTACCATTCAATAAAATTAAAAAAAAAAAAAGAAGTAGAATGAGGAATTGGAGTTGATGAAATGTCACCTTGCACACCTCTTATCTCCCAGGTCTTCCCTTCACCCTCCTTCCTAACCCATCTCCCTCCTCATTTGTATCTGCCAGAGGGAAGTCAAGGAAGTCTGGGAAAACTTTAGATGAAATTTCTCCAAAAGTGGATTTGATACAAGGCCAACAGGATAATTTCTGAACTCAAATATTTCTCAGAAACAGTTTGATTAAGGAACAATGGTATATTGAAGTTCTGTTTTTTTCCATACAGTACAAAGCATACTTGGTCTTTCCAGTAGGTAACAAAGTCCTTGAATACAGAGATTGAAACATGAGAGAAGGAAGAGGCTTAAGTGACACTTCTTTATTTTAGCAATTTCCAGAATTTAATGACTGTAAAAGAGCTTGGTGGGGTTCTAATGGTAGAGCTGATGCTGAGGAATCATATGACATGTAAGCTGGATGGTCAGGCTCCCTTTTACCATGAGAAATCACAATCTGGTTTGTAAAAGAAGATCCACCATGTGACATTCTCCAATATAATGGAAAGGTGTTATAAAAGTTGAAGAGCTTTCACAAGTATGAAGTAGAAATAGTAACTGCCATTGAAAAGTTCAGAGTCTGGTGAGACGGAGAGACCTCAAAAATAATAATACTTATGATAGGTGTTTAAACAGTTTCTGACAGGAACAGGGAGAAGGATAAAAATAACTTCTGAGGGTGCCAGGAGCACTAGCAACAAGTTTAAGGAATGAGTTGAAGTGTAATAGTCATGACAGCTGTGGGAATGACATTCCAGAAAGTAAAAACAGAATTTGCCAAAAATTGAGGAAACCTATTTGGCAAACATTTATTGATAAGTTTGTGTTGGCTAAATACTTCAAGGTTTGGGGATTAGAGAAGAAATTAACATGGCCTCTGTCCAGATCACTAATGAATCCATGTACACTGGACTTTGATAAAGAAAACATGCACAAACCAATTCTCATCATTCTAAATGGTATAGTGATCTCACCTAATGTGCACAATGTGAAGATATTCAGTATGCCCCCTGGGTGAAGAGCTGGACTACAACTTAAACACTACCTTACAAATGAAAACTATGTAACCTAAAATTTGTACCATCATATTAATCTGAAATTTAAAAAAGAGATATAATGACTCAAAATATGTATGATGATGGCCATCTTGTCACACAGTAAGTTTTTCTACAAGGGCAGGCAGTACAAAGGGATAATAACCACTAATCTCAGCTTTTTAAATGCAGAAATTAATTTTTTCTATATATCCAAAAGGAATTGGGCTAAAGAAGACAAGCTCACATTGACAAAAATCTACCAATATTATGCTCATGTACTATACAAAATGAATCCAAGGGCAACATTTGGATGAACGATTTAAAAACTTAAGACATACATAATCGTTTTATAAAGTGATGTATTTTGCTTCATTTAAATTTGTTCTGACAGTCACGTGTCATTTATGACAAATGATGCTAGATTTCCACTACCGTGTAATGCAAAGTTTCTTTTGATAATATACTTATTGGTGCAAAATAATTTAGTTCAAAGCAAAACAGGCTTTCTAACAAGACAATGAAAGACATACCATGGAATTAATAAATTAAAAATCTAAGCAAAAGTATAAAAAATGCAAATAACTGGTTTATTATATGTAGATTGTATGCATTCAGTATTATACTAGTATTGCCATGATCCAATAAGGCAAAAGAGTACAGGTGGTAAACAGGTGAATACTGAAATAAGGACAGACTCTGCTTTTCTCTCACAGTCCTACGAATGCATCAGGCACTCAGGTTCAGTTTCCATGGCAACTGGAACTAACGGTTACTAGGGGCTAAGAATGAGACAAAGAGAAACGCAGGGAAATGTGTGTATTGTGTCTTCCTCCAAGGTACACAGCTCCTGTTCAGTGACTACAAAGAACATTCTCTTCCTGCTACCCTGCCCTCCCCTCACCAACTGGTGGAGGAGGACAGAAAGGTGGTGGTGGGGGTTCAATGTGAATCTGAAATTTCTACAACCACACAATGCCCCTGCATGGTTTGGAGATATAGGGCTACTTGTCCCCTAGCCCCTTTCTTATCCCAAATTTATTTATCCTCCAAACTATGCCCATGGAATCTAGGATTCCTTTCCATAACTTTCCTCATTCTCCACCCTCTACCATGCATGATAGTATGAGAGTTTTCCAGAAATCTCAATTTTATGACACAAAAGTAAGCTCCAGGTCTATTTCAGAATTTCTGTCCCCACAAGAGTTTCCTGATCCCCTCTAGTAAAGCCACAGAGGACAGAACCCCACCCTCATCTAATGTGTGGCCTGAGTGACCCCTGCAAAGACCATGGAACCAGTTTGTAGGACTCCTGCTTACTGCCCTACCTCTGTTCTACCAGGACCTTGGGAGACTCAGAAGTAGGTGATGTCTTTTTTTTTTCCTCCAAAATATTAAGCTGGTACAAATGTTTTTGGTTACATGGATCACTTTTTTTTTTTTTTACATCTCTGAAGGCGTTCATTCTTTTTTCTTTTTTATTAAATCATAGCTGTGTACATTAATGCAATCACAGGGTACAGTGTGGTGTTTTCATACACAATTCAAAATAGTCTCATTAAACTGGTTAATGTAGCCTTCATGTTATTTTCTTAGTTATTAAGACATTCATACTCTACTTTTAGAATGATTCACTCGTACCCTTGTAAGATAAACATAGAGGTAGAGGTGACCCTACCAATCACCCTCCCACCACCCACTCATCCCCTGGCCTTCCCCTCACCCTCCACCCTCCCCACATTCTAAGGCTATAATTAGGTTATAGCTTTCCTATGAAAGCTATGAATTAGTTTCAAATTAGGGCTGTGTACATTGGGTACTTGTTCTTCCATTCTTTAGATACTTTACTAAGAAGAACATTTTCCAGCTCCATCCATGTACACATGAAGGAGGTAAAGTCCCCATCTTTCTTTAGGTCTGCATAATATTCCATGATGTACATATACCACAGTTTATTGATCCATTCATGGATTGATGGGCACTTGGGCTTCTTCCGTGACCTAGCAATTATGAATTGGGCTGAAATAAACATTCTGATACAAATATCTTTATTGTAATGTGATTTTTGGCCTTCTGAATATATACCTAATAAAGGAATTGTAGGATCAAATGGAAGGTCTATTTTTAATTCTCTGAGTGTTCTCCAGATGTCTTTCCAAAAGAAACGTATTAGTCTGCATTCCCACCAGCAGCGTAGAAGTGTTCCCTTTTCTCCACATCCATGCCAACATCCCTGGTTTTGGGATTTTGTGATATGGACTAATCTTACTGAAGTTAGGTGATATCTCAAAGTAGTTTTGATTTGCATTTCTCTGATGATTAAGGATGGTGAGCATTTTTTCATATATCTGTAGGCCATACACCTATCTTCTCACTTTTATAGTGCATGGGTTATAAGTGTGCCCATCACCCAAATACTGCTCATTGTACCTGGAGATTTCTGATAGTCTTTTGCTTTTGGAAAACACCCAATGTCATGAGAGGCCCCTTCTTTCCCCACTTGCCCTGAGTAGCCAGCTACCTCCTTTGAATTGGCTCCTTATTTCAGAGGGTGGACAAGCATGATGTGAGGCAGGATGTGAGATGTATGTCCCACAGCATCAATTTGTGAACTTATGATGAAAGACAACACAAAATCAGCTCAATTATTTCAATATGTCTCTGGAAGCCCCTTTGTAGAGACCCAGACTCATTTCTTGGGACCCAATACTGCGCATTATTTCCCATGTCCTGAAACCCCAAAGTCCAGCAAACTCCAACTAACCCCATTTTCCTTCCAACTGAACCACCCACATCCATAGCCAGGCCCTACACTGGAAGGAATCATGCTAACATTTCCCCATATTCCTGATATCCAGCGTCTTTTTGAGATGCCCAGTCTGCTTTTGGAAAGGTAGTGTGTCTCATACGCACGCACACACACACACACACACACACACACCCCTTGCTACCGATTCTTCTGTGGTTCATATCCCTCTCAGGGGATCTCAAGTTTACTTGGCTGCTGTTCTCTGTTGGGATGACCAAGACTAGTTTTCTAGGACAAGGATCAATTAGGAATCATAATGCAATAAGGGCACTGCTTCACTTGACTGTTCTGCTCCTTACATACCCCCAAATACCACTCACATGACTATGAACTATATGTGAGTGTCTTCAATGGAGAATGAAAAATTACTACATGAAATTATAATATGCAACAAAAGTATCAGGAACTTATGGCTAAATATAGCTAGAGTCTAAGAAGAATTACTCATTCTCTGCTTCCCACACAAAAAGTAAGGCCTTCTGGGGAGATTCCATTTGGGGTTAATATCTGTTTCTACCTTTTCTTCTGTTTTCTGGACTACTTTTTCCCCCCTACAAGAAAAAATGTCTCTTTCCTTAGTCTGCTTCATATTAGGGATTTCTTTTTTTATTAACAATGGGATCTATCCACATATTCACCTTCCTCTGAACATTTGAACACACACAGGGACTCACACAAGTACCAGGAACTATGCATGGAACATGGTAATCCATATCCAATACATTTGCAAAATTTGAATAAGTCAGTTTATAGTAATCTCCATTATTCAGCCTGGATCTGATGAACTTCAACCTCATCCCCTAATGCTCTGTATGTCTCTCTGCCTTAACTATCTCGTATTCTCACTTTAGCTATGCACAAGGATGTAGGTTATTAGCATTTTTTTGATGAGGAACATAAAACTTGGGGCATGCCCACTTGATCTAGGCTTCACTTCTCATGCTTTTAAAGTTTTAATCCCTATAGATCACCACAGTTTCTCTTGCATCTTCAAATTCTCGTCCTCTGGTGGTTATTATCATCGCATACATATTTATGCTTCAGAGTCCTCAATTTTCAACAAATACCTTTCTTTGATGAAACTTCACCACCACCTATCATTTCCTATACCTGCTGCTCTTCACAGAAATGCTTTTCTGATAAATTGTCTAAATAGATTGTAACCATTCTCTCATCTCCACCTGCAACATCTTTAATCATCTTCTGCCCTCTAGACATACTTTTGTCTTGGTTTTCCTTAAATAAATGTGATAGCAGTACTAAGAGGAACATTTATAGCAAAAAAAAAATGCCTACATCAAAAGGAAGAATATTATTAAGTAAACAACCAAACTTTACACTTGGAGGAACTAGAAAAAGACAAAAAGACTAATTTCAAAGATACCAGGAGATCTGGTATATAAAGGCTAAAGCAGACATAAGTTAAACAGAGAATAAGTCAAATGGAAAAAAAAGTAAAGAAAAGCATCAAACCTAGGAGTTAGATTCTTGAAAAGATAAAAAAAATTGACAAACAGCTAGACCAACTATGGAAAAAAGAGAGAAGACACAAATAAATAAAATCAGAAGTGAAAGAGAGGACATTACAATGTATGCCTCAGAAATAAAAGGGCCTATAAGCGACTGTTATTAACAATTGTACACCAACATTGGGTAACCTGGAAAAAAGGGATAAATTCTTAAAAACATAAACCCTACCAACACTGAACCCAGAAGAAATAGAAATCATGAATAGACCAATAACAAATAAACATATTGGATCCATAATCAAAAACCAGATGGCTTCATGGGTGAATTCTACCAAACATTCAAAGAAAAATTAATGGCAATGCTTCTTAAACACTTCCAAAGAATACAAGAGGGAATAATTTCAAAATCATTTTATGAAGTCATCATAACCTTCATAAGATAACCAAAGATACCACAGAAAATGCAGCCACAGGCCAATGTCCCCAATAAACATAGAGGCAGAAATCCTCATTGAAATATTAGCAAATTGAATTGATCAGTACATTAAAATGATCGTATATTATGATCATGTATAATTTATCATCAGAATGCAAGCCAAGCATGCTTCAAAATAGTGAAATCAATCAGTTTGATACACCACATTTACAAACAGAAAGAAAGAAGTCCCACATGGTCATCTTGGTAGATGTAGAAAAATCGTTTCACAAAAGTCAGCATCCTTTTCTAACAAGAACACTTAATAAAATAGGTATAGGTGGCACATTTCTTAAACTGATTGAAGCCCTCTATGATAAACCCATAGCTAATATCACATTGAATTGAGTAAACCTCAAGGCTTTTCCACTTAGAACAGGAATCAGAAATGGATGTCTACTATTGCCACTAGTATTCAACATAGTGCTGGAAATTCTAGCCAATGCAATTAGGCAAGAAAAGGATATTAAAGGCACCCAAATGGTGACAGAGGAGTTCAAACTGTCACTCTTTGCTGATCATATGATTGTATACTTAGAAAACACTAGAAACTCAGCCACAAGACTCCTGTAAGTGATCAAGAAATACAGTATGGATCAACTGAATTGAGGGTAGGGACAAGATGGCTGACTGGAGCCAGCCTCTGAAAGAAGCTCCCATCCAGAGGAAAGGATAATGTCCAGAAAGTACCCAATTAAGCTAAAGACTGGGAACCAAACCAAGAGAGTAGAGTGACATCTGTAAGTCACCTCTGCTGAGGCAAGCTGCAACTCCAAGAAAGCAAACTTCAGGTACAAAATTCATCCCAAAGGAAAAGTGTCCATCCTCTCCCCCAAGAAAGTTACGTTTTTCCTTTTCTTTTTTTCTTTTTCTCTTAATTTGCTCCTGTAGGTTTTCTACAGGTGAGCAGTGAACTAAGGAACTCTTGTCTCACCTCACAGGTGAGAGCTGTAAGAAGTGCGGTCTACTTCCCCAGAGGGACCATGCTGTTACTCTGAACACTCTCTCACCAGGCAGAAAAATTGAACTAATGTTTTCCCTGCCATTCTGAACTTCCAGTCCACCCTTCTCCCCTTTGCCTGATGAACCAGAAACCTAACCCCTGCAGAGACTGTGGGAGGAGGCTCAAGAGTAATGCCCATCACTCCTGCTGGACCAAGCACCCTGCCCACCACCCAGCCAGAGCCTGCTAGAGCCATGCTTCCTGCACCCTGCTCCCCATGCCATCCCTGCCTCTGCATCCCCGACCAGCCCCACCAGAGATGTGAGCCGATTGCTCTCCTTGCCGAAGTAACCAGGCACCTGGGATTGCCAGATCCCTGCTGTGGATCCATGTGCCCCACACTCTGAGAGCTGCTCCTACAGCCAGAACTCCCTGGCTGTGTCAGTCGCCTGTGAGCTGCACAGGGTCACTTCCCACAAAGATCCAGCAACAATAGAGCCATCCCAGTAGGGTCTAATCTTGGAAAGACATCTCCCCAACTCTGAGGACTCCCAGAAGAAATCAGAACTCACTCTATAGGGATACTGGTGCTTCAGAGCAGCAGGGGCAAAGGCGCCATGGCTGAGGGAGAAAAGCATTTGCTGACTGTTACCCTCAGGATTAGACTGAGTCCAAGTGGAACACTCACCAGTGGCAGGTGAGTGGACCACTTGAGGCAGGCAGGTCTCAGCTTCCCCAGCTGGCTGGTAGCAGAGGGTAGTGGCCAGGATGTGGGGGCATTGACCTTCCTTTGACCCTGACCTGCACAAACCCCCAGCACATCTACTTATTGGAGGGAGCAGGACCTCAACCCTGTGGGGTCACCAGTGACTGGGCATGAAAGAAGAGCAAAGTGGAGAAAGAGACTCAGCCCCATGGTCCAATTCTGCTACTGGATGAGCCTTTTTGACTCCACAGACCACTGGAGTGAGCCAAATTTCAGCATCCAGTAGATCTCCACCATCTAGTTGCTGGAGACCTTTCAAACTCTCTCACTTGAGAGTTCATACTGACTGGGTCAGTTGGTTTGGAACTCCTAACTTGGGCCAATCACCCAAGGACCTTCTGAGGTGGTACCCTGGTTGTGTGGTATGGAAAGGGTTCATTTTCCTCTTCCACTTGTTGTCCATGGGGGATGGGCTGTCTTAGTTGCTCATGTTTCTCCATAGCTAAGAGTTCACCAGCATCACTGTTCCACAAGGATCTGACAAGAATCAGCTGACTATAAGACAGAGCCACCTAATCCCACCACACCAAGCAGGTTTCCTCAACCTCAGACTGTAATAATGTACAAGTCCTTTCATAGCTATAAGGAAAAAGCTGCAGTCGTCAATACCAAATCCTTGACAAAGGGCTGGTTAACCACAACCCCAGGAACTCCCAATATCATTTCACCTTACCTGCCAAACTAAACAATGGTGAAAAACAATCATGAGGCAAAATCAGCAGAAAAACTCTGGCAACATGAATAATCAGAGTATATCACTCCCCCAAGGAATGATATGGCAGATACAGCACAAGATCCCATTCATAAACAAATGGCTAAGATGTCAGAAATCAAGTTCAGAATTTAGATAGCAAATAAGATCAACAGAATGGAGGTAAGGATGGAATTAGAATTTCAATGAGCAATTCAAATGTTGTCTCAAGAATTCAACAAATTCAAAGACAAAATCACCAAAGATTTTGACACATTGAGACAAGAACTTGCAGCCCTCAAACATGTGAGAAATACAGCAGAATCTTTCAGTAACAGAATGGAGCAGGCAGAAGAAAGGATCTCTAACATTGAAGACAAAGCTTTCAAATGCTCCCAAAATGCTCAATGAGGGAAAAAAGTGGAGATCAAAAATGGATCATTCTCTCCGAGAGCTCTGGGATAATTCAACGAGATCTAATATTTGTCTTCTAGGAATACCTGAGGGTAATGAGGTTGCTGCAAAAAATACAGATGCTTTGCTTCGTGAAATAATCAAAGAGAATTTTCCAGACATGACAAGAGATTCTGAAATCCAGATAGCAGACAGTTTCGTAACATCGGCAAGACTCAACCCAAATAAAAATTCTCCCAGACACATTATAATTAGCTTTGCCAAAGTTAATATGAAGGAGAAAATTCTGCAAGCTGCAAGACGTAAGAAAACCATAACGTACAAGGGGAAGAACAATAGAATGACTGCAAATCTCTCTGCTGAAACCTTTCAAGCCAGAAGAGGGTGGTCATCAACATTTAATCTCCTGAAACAAAATAACTTTCAAACCAGGATCCTGTATCCAGCTAAACTGACTTTCATCTATGATGGAGAAATTAAATACTTTAATGACATTCACACATTGAAGAAATTTGCCATAACTAAACCAGCTCTCCACAATATCCTCAGACCTATCCTCCAAATGAACAGTGCAATACTCCACCACCAAAGTAAACTCACTCGGAAACTTTTGATCAAACTCCAACTTCCACAGTGGCTAAAGGATTAAAAACGTCCGCTAGACTTTCAAAAAACTCGATACCCAAAATACTATCTGGCTTATCAATATTCTCAATTAATGTGATTGGCTTAAATTGTCCTCTAAATAGGCACAGGTTGACCGACTGGATACAAAAACTCAGACCAGACATTTGCTGCATTTCAAGAATCTCACCTTGCCTTAAAAGATAAACATAGACTCGCGGTAAATGGATGGTCATCTATAATTCAGGCAGATGGAAATCAGAAAAAAGCAGGTGTTGCAATTTTATTCACAGATATAATTGGTCACTTTAAACCAATCAATGGAAGGATAAGGGTGGCCACTTCATCTTTGTTAAGGACAACACTCAACATGATGAGATTTCAATGATCAACATTTATGTACCCAACCAGAATGCACCTCAGTTTATAAGAGAGACTCTAACATACATGAGAAACTTTATTCCTCTAGCACCATTATTGTCAGAGATTTTAACACTGCCAAAGCAGTGGATCTATCTAAAAGTGGATAGATCCTCGAAAAACAAGCTAAGCAAAGAAATTTTAGACTTTAACTTAGCCATTGAACATTTGCATCTAACAGACATCTACAGAACATTTCATTCTAACAAAACTGAATGCACATTCTTCTCATCAGCCCATGGATCATCCTCTAAAATTGATCACATCTGAGGTCACAAGTCTAACCTCAGCAAATTTAAAAGAATAGAAATTATTCCTTGGATTTTCTCAAACCATCAAGGAATAAAAGTTGAACTCAGTAACAACAGTAATCTGCACACACATGTAAAGATGTGTAAATAAATACCTCATGCTGAATGATAGCTGGGTCATAGATGAGATTAAGAAGTAAATTACCAAATTTGATGGACAAAACCATAATGAAGACACGAACTACCAGAACCTCTGAGATACCGCAAAGGCAGTCCTAAGATGGAAATTTATAGCATTGCAAACCTTCCTCAAGAGAACAGAAAGAGAGGAAGTCAACAACTTAATGGAACATCTCAAGCAACTGGAAAAGGAAGAACATTCCAACCCTAAACCCAGCAGAAGAAAAAAAAATAGCTAAAATTAGAGCAGAACTAAATGAAATTGAAAACAAAAGAATCATACAACACATCAACCAACCAAAGAGTTGGTTCTTTGAAAAGGTCATTTAAATAGATAAATCTTTGGCTAATCTAACCAGAAGTAGAATATTAAATTCCCTAATTTCATCAGTCCAAAATAAAAAAGGCCAAATAACAACAGACCCCTCGGAAATACAACAAATCCTTAATGAATATTACATAAAACTCTATTCTCAGAAGTATGAAAATCTGAAGGAAATACATCAATACTTGGAAACATGCCACCCTCCTAGATGTAGCCAGAAAGAAGTGGAAATGTTGAACAAGCCTATTAAAAGTTCTGAAATAGCATCAACTATAAGAAATATCCCCCAAAAGAAGAGCCCAGGACCAGATGGCTTCACATCAGAATTCTACCAAGCCTTTAAAGAGGAATTAGAGTAGTACCTATATTACTTAACCTTCTCCAAAACATAGAAAAAGAAGGAATACTTCCCAACACGTTCTATGAAGCAAATATCACCCTGATACCCAAACCAGGAAAAGACACAACAAGAAAAGAAAACTATAGACCAATATCTCTAATGAATATTGATGCAAAAATATTCAATAAGATCCTAGCAAACAGAGTCCAACAACACATCAAACAAATTATACATCACAACCAGGTGAGTTTCATCCCAGGGTCCCAAGGATGGTTCAATATACATAAATACATAAATATAATACATCATGTAAACAGATTGAAAAACAAAGACCATATGATTCTCTCAACTGATGCAGAAAAAGTTTTTGACAATATCCAGCATCGTTTCTTGATCAGAACGCTTAGGAAATAGAGAAGAACATTTAGGTATAGAAGGAACATTTCTTGAACTGATTCAGGCCATTTATAACAAACCCACAGCCAATATCATAGTGAATGGAGAAAAACTGAAATCATTTCCACTCAGGCAAGGATGCCCACCTTTTCCACTGCTTTTTCACATTGTAATGGAAGTCTTAGCCACTGCAATCAGGCCAGAGAAGGCAATCAAGGGGATCCAAATAGGACCGGAGGAGTCAAACTGTCACTCTTCGCAGATGATATGATTATATGTCTGGAAAACCTCAGGGAATAAACTACAAAGCCCCTAGAAGTGATCAAGGAATACAGCAACGTCTCAGGATACAAAATTAACACTCACAAATCTGTAGCCTTTAGATATACCAACAATAATCAAGGGGAAAAAACAATCAAGGACTCTATTCCCTTTACAGTAGTGTCAAAGAAGATGAACTATCTGGGAGTATATCTACCTAAGGATGTGAAAGATCTCCATAAAGAGAATTATAAAACTCTAAGAAAAGAAACAGCTGAAGATGTTAACAAATGGAAAAATACATCATGCTCATGGCTGGGAAGAATCAACGTTGTTAAAATGGCTATACTACCTAAAGCAATCTACAGATTTAATGCAATCCCTATTAAAGCACTTCTGTCATACTTTAAAGACCTGCAAAAATTAGTACTTCGTTTTATATGGAAAAAAAAAAACCTTGAATAGCCGAGACATTTCTCAGAAATAAAAACAAGTCAGAAGGAATCACGCTTCCACACTTAAGACTATACTATACTATAAGTCGAGAGTGATCAAAGAAGCATGGTACTGGCACAAAAATAGAGAGGAAGATGCATGGAACAGAATTGGAGAACAAGAGGTGAACACAGACACTTATCATCGTTTGATGTTTGATAAGCCTATTACAAATATAAATTGGGGAAAACGTCCCTATTTAACAAATGGTGCTGGGTGAATTGGCTGACAACCTGTAGAAAATAGACACTGGACCCATACTTTTCTCCTCTAACAAAAATTGACTCACTGGTTAAAGGACTTAAACATAATACATGAAACAATAAAAATTCTTCGAGAGAGTGCAGGGGAAATGCTTGTAAAAATTGGCCTGGGTGGCTCGGCACCTGTGGCTCAAGAGGGTAAGGCGCCACCCACATACACCTAAGGTGGCAGGTTTGAATCCCCAGCCCGGGCCCGCCAAACAACAATGATGGCTGCAACCAAAAAATGGCCGGGAGCTGTGGCGGGCGCCTGTAGTCCCAGCTACTTGGGAGGCTGAGGCAGGAGACTCGCTTGAGCCCAGGTGTTGGAGGTTGCTGTGAGCTGTGATGCCATGCCACTAGACCCAGGGGGATAGCTTGAGTCTCCGACTCAAAAAAAAAAAATTGGCCTGGGAGAATACTTTATGAGGAGGACATCCTGGGCAACTGAAGCAACATCAAAAATACATTAATGGGATCTGGTCAAATTAAAAAACTTCTGCACTGCCAAGTAAAGCAAATAGACAGCACTGAGAATGGGAGGGGATTTTTTCAAGTTATATTTCTGACAAAGGTCTAATAACCAGAATCCACAGGGAACTCAAACTTATTACAAAAAAAAAAATGATCCCAATTCATTGTGGGCAAGACATGAACAGAAGCTTCTCTGAAGAAGATAGGCACATGGTCTACAAACACATGAAAAAACAATCATCATCATTAATAACCAGAGAAATCCAAACCAAAACTATGGTGAGATACCCTCTAACTCCAGTAAGAGTAGCCACAATGCAAAATCCCAAAACTACAGATGTTGGCATGGATATGGATAAAAGGGAACACTTCTGCACTGCTGGTGGGAATGCAAGCTAGTACGTTCCTTTTGCAAGGAAGTTTGGAGAACACTCAGGGATCTAAATGTACACATGTTATTTGATCCTGCAATTCCTCTTCTAGGTGCATATCCAAGGGACAATCATTTGGTCGTAAAGATATTTGCACCGGATTGTTCATTGCAGCAAAATTCATAATTGCCCAGTCATGGAAGAAGCCCAAGTGCCCATCAACCCATGAATGGATTGATAAATTGTGGTATATGTATTCCATGGATTACTACGCAACATTAAAAGAAAATGAAGACTTTACCTCTTTCATGTTTACATGAATGGAGCTGGAAAATATTCTTCCTAGTAAAGTGTCTCAGGAAAGGAAAAAATATATATCCAGTATATATCCAATACACTCAGTACTACTATGAAACAAATTTATAATCACTCACACTTGCATATGAAAAATGAAACACAACTATAGCATAGGATGGAGGAGGGAAGGGGAGAGAGAGGGGGAAGGGAGGGGGTTGGTCGACAGAGGGAGGGTTAGTAGGGGAACCACACCTATGGAACATACTGCAAGTACAAGTTGGATCTATCAGGTGTAGAGCACAAATGTCTTAATGCTGTAAGGTGTTGGGTAAATGAGGTAAAGTTTATGTTGATTAGTAGGATGTAAGCACTCCAATTTGTACAAATAATCAACACATTGAATCCCATAATGGTATAAATATATTTATGATCTATATACAAATGACTTAATAAATACATATACCACAATTTATTAATCCATTCATGGGTTGATGGGCACTTGGGCTTCTTCCATGACTGGGTAATTATGAATTGAGCTGCAATGGACAATCCAGTGCAAATATCTTTATGGCCAAATGATTGTCCCTTGGATATACACCTAGAAGAGGAATTGCAAGATCAAACAACAACTTAATAAAAAAAAGAAAATAAATAGAGTAATGTCTCAAGGTATAAAATCATCATCTACAAATCAGTAGCCTTTGTATATGACAATAACAGCTACTCTGAGAAACAAATGAAGGACACAATTCCCTTCATAGTAGCTTTAAATAAACTAAACACCTGGAAATAAGCCTCACAATAAAGGTGAAGAATATCTGCAAAAATAATTATTTAACCCTAAGACAAGAAATAGCAGGAGACAGTAACAAATGCATGAACATACCATGCTCTTGGCTGGAAAGAATCAACATTGTCAAAATGTCTGTAGTACCCAAAGCAATCTACAGATTTAATGCAACCCCCATGAAAATACCAATGCCATACTTCGAAGAACTGGAAAAAAAATTGTACTTCATTTTGTATAGAACCAGAAAAAAGCCTGGTATAGCAAAGAAAATTCTTAGTACTATATATGTATATTACTAAGTATATATAACTGGAGGCATCACCCCAATAGACCTCAGGTTATGTTACGGTCCACAGTGATTAGAACAGTATGGTATTGGCGGCACAAAAATAGAGATATAGACATATGGAACAGAATAAGAAACCAAGAGTTGAAAGTAGTTTCTTATTGCCATATGATTTTTGAACAAACAAAAGTGTACACTGGTGAAAAAGTATACCTATTCCATAAATAGTCCTGGAGAGAATTACATAACCACGTGTAATAGACTGAAACTAGACCCACACCTTCCACCACTTAATAAAATTGACTCAAGATGGATAATTTATTTAAATCTAAGAGACAACAGGATAAAACCTTAGAAGAAAGTGTGGGGGAAACTCTTGATGGTATCATATAGGGGAAAGATTTTATGAAGAAGGCTTCAGCAGCAATCATAGCAATAAAAATAAAGAAATTGGACTTAACTAAACTGAAAAGCTTCTGGACAGCTAAGGACACAACCAGTAAAGCATATAGACAAACTTCACAATGGGAAAATATGTTTTCATGGTATTAATCTGACAAAGAGTTAATAACTAGAATTTACAGAGAATTGAAATTAATCAGCAAAAAAAAAAAGAGCAAACAATCCCATCTACTACTGGGCAAGAGATATGAACAGCACCTTCCCAGAGGAAGATAGAGGAATGGTTAACAAACAGTTGAAAAAAAGTCTCATTGTCCATAATCATCAAAGAAATGCAAATCAAAACCACTCCGAGGTATCATTTAACCCCATGGAGACATAGTAATTAATCATACTTGTTTTTAATTCTTTGTGTGACAGTTCTGACATGTGTTTCACCTGGTTCTGGTTCTAATGAATACTTTGTCTCTTCAGAATGTGTGTTAGGGGTCGTACACATCATATTTTTGTTGTTGTTGTTGCTGTTGCTAAAAGAAGGATGTGTGTATAGGGTAAGAGATAGAAATATAAATATTAGGATCTTGTTGAATATTTTTGCATCAATATTCATTAGAGATATTGGTCTATAATTTTCTTTTCTTGTTGGATCTTTACCTGGTTTGGGGATCAAGGTGATGTTTGCTTCATAGAACGTGTTGGGTAATATTCTGTCTTTTTCTAAATTTGAGAAAAGGTTAAATAATATAGGCATTCCTAACAAACAGAATCCAGCAACACATCAAGCAAATTATACACCATGACCAAGTGGGTTTAATCACAGGATCTCAAGGCTGGTTCAACATACGCAAATCTATAAACGTAATCCACCACATAAACAAATTAAAAAACAAAGACCATATGATCCTCTCAATGGATGCAGAAAAAGTTTTTGACAATATCCAGCATCCATTCATGATTAGAACACTTAAGATAATAGGCATAGAAGGGACTCTTCTCAAGTTGATAGAGGCCATCTACAGCAAACCCACAGCCAGTATCATATTGAATGGAATTAAATTGAAACCATTTCCACTCAGATCAGGAACCAGGCAAGGTTGCCCACTGTCCCCATTGCTCTTCAACATCGTAATGG
>CAUYQV010162971.1:0-14022 GCA_963574575.1 Galagoides demidoff | reverse complement strand
TATGTGAACAGGGAAAATTTCTCTGAAGATGGACATAAAAATTGAGATTTGAGTGACAGGAAGGGACCAGCTGTGCAGAGATCACGCAGAGGTGAGTGACTCCCAAGGTCCTAAGAGAGGGTTGGAGTGTGGGTGCAGAGCAGCAGGAAGGCTCCTGCGCAGGACTGCTGTGGCGGGGTGAGGGGAGGGGGTGTCGTGGTGCGGCCGGAGGACCAAGGGGGCAGGCCCCGACACACAGATCCCCCACAAGCATTTACCATGAACCTGACAGGTCTCCCTTGGATGACATTGAGCAGCAAGGTGGTAGGGTCAGATTCACACTTTCAACAGACTTCTGCAAGGGAAATAGGGCATGGAACAGTGGCCACATGGCATATGGCTGCAGGCATGGGAGGAGGAAAGATCCAGGATCCAGGGCGTGTGTTGGGAGTAGCCCCCGGCCCCTCTTCTGGATGCTCCAGGAGATGGGGGCATGTGAGGAGAAGGATGACTCCACTGTCTTGCTGAGCACAGAGCTATGGAGTTCCCCCGGCGCCCCTCCCAGACCCCTGAACACCCCCATATCTGCCTCTCTCAAAGCTTTCTTATCTCACTAGCAGCTAACACCCGAAGTGTAGTTGCTCTGGCCTGCCACCAAGGCCTTTTGAGTCCCTCCCTCATGCACTCTGCCCCCCGATGGCCCTGCAGCGGGTCTCAGCTCCATGTCCAGCATGTGTCTGTCATCTGCCTGCCTCACAGCCCACATGCTGATCTCAAGGGGCCTTGCCCACTGCACCTGCCCCTGGGACCCCTTTACAGGTTCTAGGGTCTCCCTGCTCCTCTAATCTTGCTTCTGACAGCGCTGCCAACCCCAGAAGTGGTATTACCTTTCTAAAATGTACTGTGGCACATGTACACCGTGGAATAATATCCACCCATAAAAATAATGGCAACGTGACATCTTTCCTATCAACCTGTATGGAGTTGAGGAACATTCTCCTTAGTGAAGTACTATAACAATGGAAAAACAAGTATCCAATGTACTCAACACTAATATAAAACCAACAGATAAACAACTATACACCAATGCGAAAGAAAAACACAATTAAATTCGAGTGGGGGGAGGGAGCAGAAGGGAGAAGGGAGGAGAGGGATGGTAACCTCTCCCCTAATGTGCACAAGGTAAGGGTACGCAGCACAGCCCCGGGGAAGGGCTCAGCTGCAACTTGGGCAAACACAAAGAACGTAATAATCGATTGTACTCTCACATCAACTGAAAGAAAAAGAAAGAAGAAAACAAAAAAGAAAAAAACCTGATAATTTCCACTCTAGTTTCACATTATAGGCTGAACAAAGGCAAACTTCTGTGCGTGGTCCAAAAGGACCCACACAGTCCAGCCCCTGTTTACCTTTCTGACACTGTGACACCACCGTTCTGCTTGTCATTACTGCCAGAGCTGGTCTCCTTCCAGTCTTGAGTCCCGCCACACTCTGTCCTGTGCGGTGCCTCAGGCATTTTCCATTCCCTCTAAGAAGCGCTGGGGCAGCCCACTCTTGGGTGAGTTTGCGTGCAGGGACCCGGGTGATGTGTTTCCTGGGGCCACTGCATGTTGTGACTGCAGAAGTGAATGTAACTCTTGGTCTTGCAATCCTTTGATGCTCTATCACAGAGCTGGCCTCAAATATTTCCTATGTTTACTTTCTCTTGACTAATTCTTTATATAGTCTTTTAATATTTAGATATTAATAGGTCTTAATGGTCTTAAATGATTGTAGGAATTTAATCACAATAATCCGGGATGCCTCTCACACACAGAAATGGTGAAGTACCTTTTCTCTTCTTCTGGAGTGATAATCCAGGCAAAGATACTTGAGAAGACAAGTTATTCATAGCAGAGAAATGAAAGGTCTGGTGGCTAAGTTATAAAAAGTGGCTTCCCAACAGTCTTCAACCTTGGGTGGACTGACTGAGTAATCTAGTGCAGTCGTCTCTGCCCCTCCATGGACATTGGCGCTGTTCCCATTTTCTTCTTAGTAAACAGACTACCTTGTGTTGAACATGAATGAACTGATTGAGGTTCTCCAGCTGGGGAAAGGCCCTCTTCTGGATTCCTGGGGAAAAGACTGCAGGGAGACACGACCTTTGCCAAAAGTTTCCAGTGGTGGAAGAACTTAGATTCTGAGTCAACCCATGACTTGGGTTTTTCCCTCTGTTGCCTTTTAGCTGAGGGTTCAGGGGAAAGCTGCACCCTCTCGTAGAATCTGTTTCCTTTGTGCTCCCAGAAGATAATCAAGCTCTCTTTTCAGGACTGCAGCGAGTGGTAAATGAGGAATCAGACTCAGAGCATCTTTCACTTCTGGAGCTTAGTGGGAACTATTTTAATTCCAGTTTCCTCTGCTTCGTCAAGCCATCTCCTAATTACTCCAGATGGTGAATTGCCCGAGGCTTGCTGGCATCTTCTTCCCTCTCAGTACAGGTGTCAGAACGGCCACACAGAGGGCCAGCAGGTCCTTGATTTTTATGGGGGGCTGCCTCTGAGGTGGGTGAAAACACCATGCTGGTCATCTATGACATTATATCCTGACTCTTCTGTGGTCCTTGGGAGATCCCCTGATGGACTGAATGATCTAATGTCCTGCAAGCCAGGAGGCCACACCTGACTGTTACGCAATCGCCTTTGTACTCGTCACCTGTCAGATTCAGCTGCAGAGAGCGCGTCATGCACCTGGGAAATTCTGTGTCAGGGACTCTCTGCTGGACTCTTAGCGCCTTTATAGTGAGTGAATCTCTGCAGTTGGAAGAGATGAGAGTGTCGCCTTCCCGTCATGGCCTCTCAGAAAGGATTTGGCGTGTGCCTGGCTTGGTCCTTTGGGAGAAGCCCCTGCACTGGAGGGTGCAGAAGGTATGTCCTTCCCCCTCAGTGGACAGGGCTGTCTTGAAGGCCCTGACCATCCTGATGTGATTAGTCACAGTTGGTCCTTCTGTCGTCTGAATCCAGGCTGTGTTTCTAAGAATTCTCATTCCAATCAGGATGTGATAATTGTCACCCCTCCCTCCCCCCCCGCCGGCCGTTTCGAATAAAAATAAAACAAAATCTTGGATAAAGCTCTGAAGGTCTTCCTTTTTTGGTTGTTATCATTTGAAGGCTTCCAGGGATTGGGAGCGGCATTTTGCAGACAGGTTATTTGGCTTTTTAAAATAGGTTTTCATCACATGATTTATTTTTCATGCCGGTGTGAAACCACTGTTTCCTCGACTTCTGTAAATGAGCCTAGATAACACAACAGTCCCATAAAAAAGAAAAATCACGGACTTCAGTGCCAATCACAACGATGACTAATTAACTCCCCATTAGTGCTGTCGGCAGAAGTTGTGAAATAACGAGTCTTAAGAGACTCAGCAAGCAGTGGTGGTTTGTGACAATATCCCTTAGTCTTTTTTTCTCTCTATTTCTACATTTTCAAGCTAACGGTAGCTCAGACAGCACTTACTAAAAAACAAAATGTTCAGGGCTTCTCTGGGGCTGGCACAGAGGCAGACCTGCTGCTCTCCCACTGGGGGGCTCTTGGAGCGCGAGGTGGGGACCAACCAGCTCCCGAACAGATGTTCTGTGTCAGAGAATGAATGGAGTGAAAACCAGCAATAAATTAGGGAGAGGATGTCACACTTCACAGCCCTCTGATTTTTTTTTTTTAAATCCATGCTGTACTTTTAATTTTTTTTTAGTATGGAAGCACCGCAGCATAGCGCATTTCCAATTAGGCAAAAAGAGACCCTCCCTCCTGCAGACAAGTGCGACATTGTTCCTGGGGCAGCCTCTATTCTCCAGATAGTTCTGAGCAAAGTGCACAAGACTTGAAGACATAACTTTTTGAAACAAGAACCATATCTTAGAGCCACTGTTCCGGGCCTAAACCTTGACCCGAGCAGACTGGATAGATTGCAGTGATTTTATTACCCTTTTTCTTTTCCTTACTGGACGTATTTCCTTTCTATTGCTTCACAAACCAGATTATTATAATAGAAAAAATGGCACCGTTGAAAAATAAGGACGCTTTACTTATATTTATTATTTCCCAAGCATTAGCCACAAGCACAACTATGTCATAGGAAAAATGGGATATGATTGTGGGGAAAGATCTGTAGACAATGCCGGAAACTCACTTCTGAGGCCTCCCTAAAGCAACAGCCTGAATGTGATTTAGTAACGACAGGGACTGACCCGTCAAGGTTCATAATTCCATTTCCCACCCCTGAGTAGCATCCTCATCTGCAGGGCTCCCAGGCAGAGGAAGAGCCCCGCCGAGCCACTAGCAGAACTTCGCTGATAGACCAGGGAAAAAATGACATTTACAACCCACTCACAGCAACCTCTTCCAGCGACACTCCACTCAAGTATGCACAAAACAACTTAATATGATAAGCACAGAGGGAGAACAACTTCCCACTCAATCTAATTTGCAGAAGTCAAACTCTGGCTGGACTCTGTGGTCTGCTACTGTGTCCCCTCCTGCTGCTCACAGTCCACAGTAGCTCCCCAGGAGGGATGAGGGGCAGCTGCAGGCTGCAGGACAGCACCGGGAGGTCCTGACCTGGGAGGATGAGAACTCGAGCTCTTCCTCTGCCTCCCAGCCCCGGGAGAATCACAGACAGCTCAGACCTCATGCTGCAGGCCTGTGGGTGAGGACACTCCGGTCCCAATGGACAGCTGCGATGGGGAAGTTCAAATATGATTTAATTTAATTAATAGAAAATGGGATTTCCACACCCCCTTTGTGAGACGCTGTGTCTAACAGGGGCCTGGGCTCTTACTGCTTGCTGGGGAGGTTATGGAATTGACCCAGCATAGGAGTGAGCATCAGAATCAATGCCCAGAAAGGCTGAGCCTCATGTGACAAACGGAACATTATTAAGAAAGTAAAATTATGAGACACAGAACTGGATTCAGATCTCCGTCCTGCCTATTAGCAAGATAAATGACGGTGCCCAAATGGATTAATTTTATTTATCTATAAAAGTCAGACTTAATGCATGGTATTGAACTCTGCAGATTGTGGGAAGGATAAAGTATAATGACACTTGGGAGACATTTTTCACAGTATCTGGTAAATACTAAGACTTGTTAGTGTCAAAACTTTGATAATTAACCTTTACAGTGATTCTTGGAAGTAAAGAACAACACTAGGTGTTATTTTAGGATCAAATAAATGCTGCGAAGGTCTGCAAATGCCCAGGGAAGAGATTTGAACTCAGTAAGACATCTCACTCCGTGTAAGGCCAATTTCATGGCTGCTTGGGAATTGAAACTCTTGCCGGTCCAAGGTGAACGTGGTGTGCTCTTCTCTCAAAGAGAAGACTACCCTGTGTAAGTCGGGATCCAACTAAGCAAGCGTTCAGAGGTGCTCGGTTAAAATGTTGAAAATAATTTCTGAAACATGAAAATATTCCTTTAAATAATGACTATTAGAACCAAAATAAGCTTTAAAAGTCAGGTTTCAAATATTTTGTTTTTATTAACATAAAGAAAATTTTACTTTTTCAGGTGTGTATTTCTGAGTTTTGGAAATTTCACAGCGAGGTGTAACTGCCATCAGAATTTTCACTGGTGTAATTCTCAAAGGTGAATCCTAGATAGATGTCACAGGACACACGTTGGTGATGACTTAACTTCCACTCAACAGGAATGAGTTTCCTATTATTTAGCCAAAGGAAAGGAAACACATATGATTGGTGATGATTTTTTTGAAAGGTGGTGTTGTAGGAAACAGACACACCGCTGACTGCAGGTCCCTGTAATACTTTGATGATGGCTGTTGCTTTGACACGGAACATGAATGCAAACTGGTCTGTGTGTTGAACCTCTAGTCCCCCAAATAGGCCGGTCCTCCTGCCCAGAATGAAGGGAGGCAGTGAGGCCTCTTGACCTTTAGCCAGTGACACCTGGGGCACACATCCCAACCCTTCACATCAGCACGAGCCCTCTGCTTGAAGAGCTGGGAATACATTTCCCCTAAAAGCAGACAATTCAGTGTCAGGCAACTCAAAATACCTGACACCTTCACCTGAAATTTGCCTTTCTGAAAATCTCTGAAGTTAATTCCAGACCTTTCTTTGGAATTACAGAATATGTCTGCATTAAAATTTCATTAATTGAATTCCACAGCTATATTTCCCTGTTCTGTTTCCAGATCCTTTGCTTTTTTTCACATTAAATGATCTTAAACATGTATTTCTCACTGTCCATAAGGAGATGTGTGGTGAGCTACGTGAGCCCTACACACTCAGTAGGCTGAGTAGAGAAGTTTTGAGCTTGGGAAACCTGAACCTTTTGTAGTTGACAGCAGGCCCATCTGCCGTCTCCTTGGAGGGAAAGACTGTCTTTATTTCATGAGGCAGTAAGTATACCTGTTCTGCTCAGGAGCTCCACAAAGACCACACTGCCAAACAAGTCAAATTCATAGCAGAGTCCTTTTATTGAAGAACCGGCCGGCAACCGCCTCAGCGTCCCAACATGGGGTTTCTGAGAGCAGCCCCGAGTGCTTATGGAGTCGGGTTCTTAAGGCTTGGTTTCCATCCGGTTGGCATGCAGGTTGTATAGGCGCACTCGGGTGGGGTAGCAAGCAAGCATTGTACAGAAGCAGAATTTTGCAGTTAGTTGGTCATATGTCATACGTTTTTGTTTTAGTATTTTCCTCCATACATCTTCTTTCAGTATACTTTCCACCTGATATTGTTTAAAGGTCCGTCCGGGGATAGTCAGTTCATTTCCCAGGGAGTTAGTCAAGCAAGAAGTTAGTGAGTAATTTTCCATCTACCCTGGAGTGAACCAGACTCACTCCATTTTGTTGTGGGCTTGCGGCCCAGGGATTTGTCAGGAGTTAACTGGCATTTTTTCTGTTAGAGCTTAAGCCTAACACATGGGTCCTCTGTCACGGTGTTCCAAAACCGTGCACCACACAAATACTCTGGAGAGGAGATCTAGAGCAAAGGCAATTGTTACCCTCATTCACAAGATGTACGCGAATTCAAGAAACACACGGGGAAATATTTCCCAACACTTTGGTTTAATTCCAGTGCTGAAATGGATTTCCAGATCAATCTATCTATCTATCATCTATCTATCTATCTCCCTACCTATCATATTTTTTACTTAGCCTCCAAGCAGATTTATTCTACGTTAGTCATATTCTCTCTCTGTCGTACATAACAATTAATACTGATAGCGAAGATTTGAATTTTTGCATTAAAGTTATCTTATAAAGTCTTATCGTTAAAAGTTAAAAGATATAAAAATATCAAAATGATTGATATTTTGCCAACTCTAGATAGCCTTTATTGTTAAATTTTAGTATTAATGAGAGCAATGATGCAGAATAGGCAAGCCAAAGACAGTCACGTGGAACTCCTAGTACTAGGTAAGCTGCTTAGCACTACTGAGTTGTATCCCAAAGTTCTGGGAGCAAGGGGTGTGACATGGTGGATGTTGAGCAGAATTCTCTAACCTTGAGTTATCTTTAAAATGGAAACAAAATAATTTTTTTAAGAGTATTTAATCTCACGTTGCAAAAGATCATCTTGCTTTTTTTTTTGCAGTTTTTGGCCAGGGTCAGGTTTGAATATACCCTCTGGTATATGGGGCTGGCGCCCTACTCCTTTGAGCCATAGACACTGCCCAAGACCATCTTGCTTTTTTAAAGAAATGTTGCTCGAAGATAAGAACCAAAGAACTAATTGCCCTCAGCCTCCTGACATAAAGACCCCTTGGTTAGTAAAATCACAGCACTGGTGGGCGATTCCGGCTTTCAGAGGCATCATTCCACGACAGCAAATGGTCTGCATTTGATGCAAAATATGAGCTCTCTGAAGTTGTTTTGTTTTCAGATATTTCCACATCATTTCTGAGGTTTTGCGTTTTTGCAGCAGTTGGCAAAGATTCGGATCAGTGCTACTTTACAGAGTGAAAATGAAACATTGCCAAGCTTCATGTAGCAAAGGTAGGAATAGATGACGTCTGAAGCAGGGTGTACATCAGGCCTGCCCATGACCCCGGCCTGCCCAGCTATCCTCAGATGTCGTCTGAAGCAGGGTGTCCATTAGGCCTGCCCATGACCCTGGCCTGCCCAGCTGTCCTCAGATGTTGTCTGAAGCAGGGTGTCCATCAGGCCTGCCCATGACCCTGGCCTGCTCAGCTGTCCTCAGCAGTCTGTTTGTTCTTAGGAGTGTTACTCATGAAATTGGTGAATAGATTATCCACTTACACTTCTAGGCTCCACATTCTGAGTTCACAGGCAGAAAACCTATTGTGACTCGGTGGCCCTTGGGAGTGCTGTCCCAGCCCTAAGCCAGAGCTCACGGGCCATTCAGACATACAGTATTCATATGATCTGCTCTGCTGTCCCCGCTGCTTGACTTTGGACAACGTAATAACTTATTTCCTGCCTGACACCTGAAGACCTATTTATGATTTTCTCTCCCACAACTCATCTTCTGAAAAAGCCCATCATTATCGACTGGGTGGCATTTGCCGTGCATTGTTCAAACATCTCGCTCTGGCCCATCTTCCCAGGAGCCCCCAGGGCCCAGGCTATCACATGCTATTTTTCTTCGAAGGCCTTTTAACCCACACAATATTGGAAATGTAAATAATTTTCTCTAGGACATTGAAATCTCCCCAGAGCTTCCGCACAATTCAGGAATTGTAGTGTTAAAGAATCCTCCAGCAAAAAGAAAATATTACCCGTGGAATGTGATTTCAGTCCCTGTCTCGGTGCACAGATTCCGCCAATTACTCCGCTCTGCATTTACTGAGCTGCTACCACGTGAATAAAAGTAATAGGGAGGTCTGTGATCACCCAGAATTTTTCAAGCATCATTAAGTGCTGGATATCCTGGATATATATGAGTCTTCTGGCATTTTATTCAAGCTGAATGTATAAACAAAGAGTTCTTTAGGGTCATTATGGGAAAGAGAATTAAATTACACATTTTCCCTATTTTAAACAAAATAACATTTTATTTGATTTATACTTACCATTAAGAGTTAGTCATATTTAAAATAAAGGGTGATTATTGAAACAAAGATTTTTTTTTTCTCCAAATAACTGGTAGAACAGAAGAAACCGCTGATGGCTGGAACAGCAGCTACCTTAGTTACTGGGCTAAGGACGCCAGGACCCTCCTACACCCCAGACCTCTTTCCTGCATCTACCCTCACTCATTCTTTGGCTAGTTATTTATTCCACAGTAAAAAATCCCACCTACCACCCATAAAAAACCTTCAAAACAAACAAACAAAATCATTAGATGCCAGTTAGGAGGGAGCCTTTCTTTGGAGCAGTACAAAAGTCCAATTCATTATAGAGATAATACCAGCTCTTAATACCTTTTAGAACATTTTCAGAGAATTGCAACTTAGGCTCTTGTTTGGTTAAAGAATTGCTGGCTTATGTGGTGAGCTTATCTTAACAACTGGGCATTGATCCTGCCAAGTGAAGTTAAAGCCATCTCTCATCCTGTCCGCCCGAAGCAGGATATAGTAACTACACAGCGATAATGGCTTGGCATTATCAGTGAAGAATGACCCGGGTTTGGTTATCATCCTAAAAGGACAGAACAGTGATACTCAGTATTTTTGTCACAACTAGATTCACGATCACCTAATTTTGTGAAAGTAGAGTGTTACAATTTTGAATTTCTAAGAATAAGACATGGTTCATATTATGAAAACTTTCTGAGAGATACAAGAAAAAAGATGGATGTTACAGTAATAGCTCTCCAGCACAATTAAATACATACATACATACATACATATATATATGTATATATATATAGTGGCTCAGTGCCCTCAGTGCCCATAGCTCAGTGGGTAGGGCACTGGCCACATACACCAGGGGCTGGTGGGTTTGAACCAGGCCTTCTAAACAACAATGACAACTGCAGGAAAAAAAAAATAGCTGGGTGTTGTGGTGGGTACCTGTAGTCCCAGCTACGTGTAAGGCTAAGGCAAGATATTTGCTTAAGCCCAATAGTTTGAGGTTGCTGTGAGCTGTGATGCCAGTGCACTCTACTGAGGGCGATGTGAGACCCTGTCTCAAAATATATATATATAAAAATCACATTCCATGGGTAATATTTTCTTTTTGCTGGAGGATTCTTTAACACTACAATTACTGAATTGTGCAGAATCTCTGGGGAGATTGGGGATGATTATATATAACCAGATTCCTATGTAAATATATTGATTTTCCATGTTTCTGGTCCTTGTTCTTAAGAAGTCTGTATTTTAATATATAATTCCTTTTATGAAAAACAAGATGCTCTAATTTTTTTTTTCCTGGAAGTCAGATACTTTAGTAAATCTTTAAGTGTTGTTGACCAGGAGAAGAACCCAACTTCTTCTGGTTCACAGATGCGTACCACATTGCAAGTTCCGTCCCTAAGAGGTCAGAACCTTTTCCATGCTGTTGCAAGGGGCTTTCTAGTGAGCTAATCTTTGGTCTTTCAGAGCTGAAGTGCACCGCCACTTGCCGGGTTTAGACATTTCGGAAGATAGAAAACAAACTGAAATTGTATAAGTTAAGAAAACATACCACAGGCCACATCTGGAGAGCAGCTGTGCCAGCAGGCAATTTATCATTCTCTCTCTCCTGCTTACTCTGAGACGGAGCCTGGCGCTAGGTGGCTCCCTTCACCGGCTGGGGGACGTTGAACTGCGTCAGGAGAGGGCGCTGTGGGGACACTGTAGGAGGAAGGAAGCCCTTTCCTCCCTGCCTGCTCGGTGGCCGAGCACAGGCCTGCGGTGTGCAGCGCTTACCCTCCAGGAAGAATGCGGCCCCTCCTGGCCCGAGGACACCTGCGCTCCAGGCTCAGCCAGTTGGCGGTGGGCAGCGCTGACCAGGGGCTGCCAGATCCTCTCCAACAGGGTCTCACACAAGGGGGCTTGATGGGGGGAGGGGGGTTCCTTCTGACTAAGGACTATATATTGTGTAAGTGTAATAATAAATAATATTATACTATAATAATGTAATAAACAAATGATACACACACAGGCCCCCCCCAAATGTATACACACTTGAAGAAAGGAAAAAACTGTATTAAAATTGTAGTACTGAAGTCATGTTTGATCCCTGCACTTAACAAGAGATACGAGATACAATATATAAGTTAAGGAATATTGTTAGTATGTAAGAAAATGCGTTTCCTCCAGGGCTGAGAATAGCGCGGAATTCAGCTGTTCCACTTCACAAGGGAGAAATTTTTCCCACTTTTAATCGTTTGTGTCCCCTCGATGTTAGAACGGCGCAGAAACTTCACATTGAGCTGTACGGTTCCTTTAGAAACACGCACCCTGGCCTCTCGAAGCCTGCAGAGATAATATTAACCAAAGAGCATTCTGGTGTGACTCAGGCGGAGGATCTCCCAGGGTTGGTCCTGTTTTCCTCCTTCCTCCTGCCTCCCACCTGCTGTTTGTAATGCACAAGAGGCGGGAGGGGAACAGAGACCGAGGAGGAGAGAAGGGTCAATTTCACTTTCTGCCTGCTCCAGGTACCTTTTTATTTTATTTTCTTTCGGATTAACATAAAGGTACATGCGATTAGGTTACATTGTTTGCATTTGATAGGCAAAGTTCCGGTTGTAGTTGAGCTCTATCAAAACATCCCCTCAGCAGGATGGGCTGTAAAAAGTAAAAGAATAAGAATTAGGGCCTGCTGACACAAGCGAGTTCTGCTCCCCGTGGGTAGAAACCATTAGGTGGCCTTTCAGTGGTGAGGATATTGGTGGTGATAAATTCCGTGTTCTCTAGATTGCTTTCTGTTTCAAGTTTCTCCTTTTTAAAAAACACAATTGTAATCTATGTTTCATAGGAAAGCATGAGTAATTATAAATTAGTTTCATAAAAGTACAGAGTACATTGGATACTTTTTCTTCCATTCTCGAGATACTTTACTAAGAAGACTATGTTCCAGTTCCATCCATGTAAACATAAAAGAGGTAAAGTCTCCACCTTTTTTAAAGATAGATCACGACTATAGCTCAGGATGAAGGAGAGAAGTGGAGGGGATGGGAGGGAGGGTAAACAGTGGGACCACACCTATGGGACATATTGCAAGGGTACAAGTCAACTCTATCAAGTATAGAACATGAATGTCTTCACACGATAATCAAGTAAATGAGGTGAAAGCTATATTAATTAGTTTGATGTAAGCACTCCAAATTGTAAAAAGTATCAACACATTATACTCCACAAATGTATAAATGTATTCATGATCTACGTGTATATAACTTAATAAAAGGAAAACAATTAAAAACACAGTTAAAAAAAGATAATAAAATAAAATGATGGGAAATGGAACCAACAGGATAATGAAAAAAAAAGTCGCTTGTGTTCATATTTTAATAATTTTATCAAATGTGAGAAAACAAGACTGCAGACCTCAGTGGTCTCCTGGGAGAGGGACTTCCTGATCTGTGTCACGGCACCTTCCCACACCCGTGCACGGCCGGACCAGAGCTCTGTTAACAGATGAGGAAATGGCAACGGGGTGTTCATGTAATAATCCCTCACTGAGATGCTCCTGCTCCATCAAATACGTAGCACTGACCAGTGTGCAGGGAAACACCTACAGGTCAGGCACTGAGGAGGACTCGGCATGCGCAGAAATCTCAGTGGAGTTCACAGCTTCCCTGACTCGCTGGAATACACTTTCCATTCCGCTGAGAATGGGAAGGGTAAACAGTGCTAACCAAATGCCAGGCATAGTTGCAGTGGATCAAGGAACTCAAGTGAGCCATATATAGTTTGCTCACAGCTCCTACTTCCATAGCCCCACAGAATCACCCAATAATTTCCCCTATAGTAAAGGGTTTGTGTAATATGGCCCCATATATTGTGCAAATGTCAATTTCCAAACACCGAAACATCACATAATCTTGGAGTCTTCAGGTTGTAAGAGGTGTTATGAATTATCTCTCAACCAAGTTCTAAGATTTCCTAGCACCATGTTGGGCCAACATGGGATGCAAGGGAGGAGAAATTGTGGACAGGGAATCATATTGGCACCCTCCACCAACTGGGTCCAACCAGAACGTCTTTAATCCCATGTGGGTGAGGTTTCTGCAGATGAAAGCTGAAAATTACTAATGCCTCATCCAATGACTGATGTTTAAGTTTGTTCCACTCCTACTGAACTCTGATGACATACATCTTCTATGACCTATGGAAACCATTCCAGTTTTGAAAGATCTCTGGAATATTCCTTCATATATTGAGAAGATTAGTCATTTTTGTGCCATTTTTTTGCCTTTCTATAGTGAATTGTGTTCCTCTAAAAGTCCCACTCCATGGAACTGTATTGAAGAAGCAGGACTTTAGGAAGCTGATTAAGGTTATATGAGGTGATAAAGGTGAAGGCTTGACTTTTAAAAGAAAGAACAAGACATCAGAGATCTCTGTCTTCCACGTGAGGACACAGCGAGCAGCCCTAGCCTGAGAGCCAGAAAGAGTTTTTACCAGAAACTGAACATTAGTGGAATCTTGATCTTGGGTTTTCCCACCTCCAGAACCACTTAAACCACTCCCTCTGTGGCATTTTGTTGTAGCAACCTGAGCAAATGACGACGTCCCTTAAGATCTTCAAGTATTTCATAACATCCCCTTCCACAAAGCCACACATCTGAACTCAAAGCTTTCTTTTAAAAACCATCTTTCAAATGTGTGAGAGAGACTTGTAAAGTCTTTCCCCATGGGTCAATCTTTCCTTCAAGAAATAGTGCTAAAAGATATGGTTTCATGTTTTAAGTTTAAATCTTTAATCCAGTGAGAGTCTCTCTTAGTTAATGGTGAGAGGTGTGGGTCCAGTTTCAGTCTTCTACAGGTTGCCAGCCAGTTCACCCAGCACCAATTGTTAAATAGGGAATCTTTTCCCCACTCAATGTTTTTAATTGGCTTGTCAAAGATCAAATAACAGTAAGTAGCTGGGTTCATCTCTTGGTTCTCTATTCTATTTCACACATCTACCTCTCTGTTTTTGTGCCAGTACCAT
>CAUYQV010162967.1:0-21047 GCA_963574575.1 Galagoides demidoff | reverse complement strand
AAGATAATCCCAAAGCAAATAGAAGGATGGAAATAATAAGAGTAGAACGTCTGGAGAACACTTAGAGAACTAAAAACTGAGCTGCCATTCGATCCTACAATTCCTTTATTAGGTATATACCCAGAAGATCAAAAATCACATACAATAAAGATATTTGTATCAGAATGTTTTTGCAGCCCAATTCATAATTTCCAGGTCATAGAAGAAGCCCAAGTGCCCATAGATCCATGAATGGATCAACAAACTGTGGTATATGTACACCATGGAATATCATGCAGCCATAAAGAAAGACAGAGACTTTACATCCTTCATGTTCACATGGATGGAGCTGGAAAGTGTTCTTCTTAGCAAAGTATCACAGGAATGGAAGAAAAAGTATCCAATGTACACACCCCTATTATGAAATTAATTTAAACCTTTTTATATGAAAGCTATAACCTAATTGCAACCTAAGGATACAGGGAGGGGGGAATAGGTGGAGAGAGAGGGATTCGAGGGTTCACTTCTGTGGTTCATCTTACAAGGGTACAAGTGAATCTTTCTATGAGTAGAATATGAACGTTTTAACACAATAACTAAGAAAGTTACATGAAGGCTGTGTTAACCGGTTTGATGGAAGTGTCTCGGATTGTGTGTGGAAACACCACACTGTACCCCAGAAGTGCATTAATGTACACAGTTACCATTCAATAAAAAAAAAAAAAAGAAAGAAAGTTTTCAACTTAACTTCAAATTACTACATGGATATAGGGGTATTGGAATTATATATTTATTCTTCAATAAGCAGTGATGGTTTGTGTCTTTCAAGGAATTTACTCATTTCATCTAAGTTGTATAATACTGTATATTGGCTCAAAGTTGTTCATTTGGTCACCTATTATCTGTTATCTACTGAATATCTATAAAATCTGTAGTGATGTCACTCTCTCATTTATGACATTGATAATATATGAATTCTATTTTTTTTTTTTTTTAGTCAAAGTAGAAGTTTATCATAGTGTTTGCTCTTTTTCAACAGCCCACATTTGGTTTCATTGAGTTTTTTTTTTTCTGTTTTTTATTTCTTGGTTTTAATTCTAATTTTTATTTCCTTCTTTCTAGGGTTCAATTCTGATTTTGTTTCCTTTCTTCCACCTACCTTTGGTTCATTTGATTTTCTCTTACTATTTCCTTAAGATTCACTAGTGGAAAAACCTTTTCCATGTAAATGGAAACCAAAAGAACAGGAGTAGCTATAGTGTCATCAGATAAAATAAATTTCAGCACAAAAACTATAAAAAGAAACAAAGAAGGTCATTATATAATGATACAGGGGTCCATTCAGCAAGAGCATATAACAATTCTCTCTCTCTCTCTCTCTCTATATATATATATATATATATATACCCACCCAAAACTGGAGCAGTCAGATATGTAAAGCAAATATTATCAGAGTTAAAGGGAAATACAAACTTCAATACAATAATCATTGAAGACCTCAACATTCCACTTTTAGCTATGAAGAGATGATCCAGACAGAAAATCCACAGAGAACCATTTATGAGACATAAACCTCACTATAGACCAATGGAACCTTGTAGATATTTATAGTACATTTCATCCAATAGCAGCAGAATACACATTCTAGACAACAATTTCTGCTAAATCTAAGGAAGGAAATAGTAATATTGTAATTTCCAGGGACCTCAACACCCTATCAAAGCCAGGCAAATTATCAAAGCAAAAAATAACTAAAGAAACACCAGGCTTAGAAAAAGAGGAGGTGAGAATGACCCCCTAGACAAATGACAGCTGTGCTCCACTGTGTCCCCATGGCCAATGCCTACATCCCACACCATGGTCACCAGGCCCAAGAGGAAGGCTAAGGGGAGGCTTAAGGAAACAAAGCCAAGGCAGAGGACAAACCACAGAGAAGATCCACACAGTTGTCTGCTAAACCTGCTCCTCCAAAGCCAGAGCCCAAGCCTAAAAAGGCCCCTGCAAAGAAAGGAAAGAAAGGACTCAAAAGGGGAAAGGACAATGCTGATGCTGGCAAGGAGGGGAATAACCCTGCAGAAAATGGAGACCAGACACAGAAAGCTGAAGGTGCTGGAGATGCCAAATGAAGTGTGTGCATTTTTGATAACTGTGACTTCTGGTGACTGTATAGTTTGAGATGCTATTTTTTATCAACTTTTATAAAAATTCAAACTTTTGTTTTCCTTTTTTTAAGCTTTATTATTAGCACACAGAGCACTTCATTGTTATTTGGTGGGGGGGAGGGGTATATGTCATTAACAGAATATCTCTGAAGCTAGAGTGATATGGGGAAACACCTTTCCCTTACAGTTTTGAGAGATTTCCTCTTGGCTCCCAGGAAGAGGGATTCCCTGATATTGGAACAACCACGTTGGCACAATTGCCTTGTTGTATGAAAATAACTAATTTGTCTTTATGTCCTATTCTCCTGCCATCAGCTTAGTCTTAACTCCCTAAAACCCAGTCACTTTTGGGGAACTGACTCCAGTAATTGGTTACCACTACATTAAGGAATCCAGACTTTTCTAGTGATACCCCTAAGATGGTATCCCCGAAAGAGCTGCAGTTCCATTTGTAGACTGTGGATCTTCAGATAAATTCTGCCATTTTCATTTCATTTCCTGAAAGTCAGGGTCACCTTGTGAGAAGTTGTTAAACATGCTAAATGTGAAATGTCAACCTTCACTCTAAACTTTCCTTGTTCAGAGCACAATTGAAAACTTCATTGGGTTTTATAGTAGCTTTCTGATTTTTGGTAGACCATTGATGAAGGAGGTTTGAAAGTTGTTTTATACAATTGCCCATGTCCTGCCTGAAATATCATGATTGTTTGTGAAAAGTATATTTAATAAAGTTGGATACAGTTTGGCTTAGGGGCAAAAAAAGAACACTAAACTTAAATGGGTCCCCAAAACAAATGGACCAAACAGACATTTACAGAACATTCCACCCCAAAACTACTGAATTATATTAATGCACTGTTCTCTTCACCACATGAGACATTCTCCAAGATTGATCACATCTTAGGCCAAAAACATGACTCATCAAATTAAAAAACATCAAATCATATCATATATCTTCTCAGTCTATAGCAGGATGAAACTGAAAATCGATTCTAAGAAAAACAGTCAAATCTACACAAAGTGATGGAAATTAAACAATCTATTGTTGAGAAACGATTGGGTCAATAATGAAATTAAGATGAAAATCACAAGATCCCTTGAATTGAATTGCAAATAGGATACAAGTCATCAAAATCTATGGGATTCAGCAAAAGCATTCCTAAGTGGAAATTGACAGCATTAAATACTTACATCAAAAAGAATATCACATCTCAAGAAACTAAAAAAGGAAGAGCAAATTAAATCCCAACCCAACAGAAGAAAACAAATAACAAAGGTCAGGGAAGAACTAAATCAAATGGAAAGCATAAGAATACAAAAGCAAAAGAAATACAAAGAGTTAATAACAAAAAGTTGGTGCTTTGAAAAAATAAACAAAATTGATAGACCTTTTGCTAGATTAACCAGTAACAGAAAAGAAAAAACACAAATAAGAACAATCTCAAATGTAAAAGGAGATACTACAATAGACATTATCACAAAAATACAAAACATCATTCATGAATGCTATGAAAACCTCTATGGACATACTTGAAAACATAGAAGAAATGAACAAATTCCTAGCAACACACAACCTCCCAAATTCCAGTAAGGAAGAAATAGAATCCCTGAACAGACCAATTACAAGTAGTGAGATTTAAGCACTTACAAAAGTCATCCAAAAACCATAATAAAAATAGCCCTAGATGAGAAGGCTATTGAATTCCACCAGAACCACAAAGAATTGGTACCCACAAGATATAAATTATTCCATAAAATTGAAAGTAAGAATGCCTGCCCAACTCATTCTGTGAAAGGAGAAACACCTGAATACCAAAGCCAGAAAAGAACATAATAAAAAAGGAAAACTGCAAATCAATATCCCTTCTAAATATAGACTCAAATATCCTCGATGAAACACTAGGAAACCTAGTTTAACAGCACATGGAAAAAATAATCCACCAGTCCTAAACTGAGCTTCATCAAAATGATGGAAGGATGGTTCAACATAAATTGACAAATGTGATTCATTGCATAAACAAAGGCAAAAATAAAGACCACATAATCATCTCATTAGATATAGAAAAAGCTTTAGACAAAATTCAACCACTTTAAAAATAAAAATATCTAATAGACTAGGCATAAAAGAAACATATCTGAAATTATAAAAGCCATATATTGCAAGCCCACAACCAACATCATAACAGAATGCAGAAAAGTTGACAGCATTCTCCTGAGAACTATAACCAGACAAGTGTGCTGCTCACTGTCACCACTTTTATTTAACACAGTGTTAGAAGTCCTACCCAGAGCAATTAAACAAGAGAAAGAAAGCATATCCAAATCCAGAAAGAGTAAGCCAAACTATTGCTTTTCATTGATGATATTATCTTATATCTAGAAAATTCCAAAGTCTCCACCAGAGACTCTGGAATTGACAAATAAACTTAGCAAATTTCAGGTTATGAAATCAAAGTACACAAATAAGTAGCATTTCTACATGCCAACAACAGTCAAACTGAGAGTCAAATCAAACAATAAATACAACTACAAAGAAAGTAAAATACCTAGGAATATACTAAACCAAGCAGGTGAAATATCTCTGCAAGAAGAACTACAAAACAGTGAGGAAAGAAATTACAGAAAACAAAGACATGAGGAAAAACACATCATGCTCATGGATTAGTAAAATAAACATTGTTTAAATGTCCATACTACCAAAAATGATTTACAGATTCAGTGAGTGCAATCCTCATCAGAAAGTAACATCATATTTCACTAATCTAGAACTCTATGCTTTGTTTGGAACCAGAAAAGAGCCTGAATAGCCAACAATCTTAAACAAACAAACAAAACAAAAAAGTCTGGATGCATCACATTGCCAGACTTCAAACTATATTACAAAGCTATAATAACCAAAACAGCATAGTAATTGGTACAAAGAGATATAGACCAATGGAACAGAATAAAGAAGATAGATATGGACCCATCTACCTATATCCAATTCAACTCTAATAAGGCAGACAGCAATGAACACTGGAGAAAAGAAGTCCTATTCATAAATGGTTCTGGGAACATTGAATAGCCACCTGGAGAAGAATGAAACAGGATTGCTATCTCTCACTATTCACAAAAGTTAATTCAAGATAGATAAAATATTTAAGTGTGAGGCATGAAACCATATGATTTCTAAAAAAAAAAAAATGTAGAGAGAAAAGAATCCAGAAATATATCCACACATCTATAGTGAACTTGCCTTTGACAATGATGCCAAGAACTACTGTGAGAAAGGACAGTCTCTTCAATAAATGATTCTGTGAAAACCAGATATCCATCTATGAAGACTGAAACTAGACCCTTATCTCTCAATCAAAATGAATCAGATTTGGAAAAGAAGGAATCTAATTATCCTTGTTTGCAGATGATGTGACTCTGAAACCTGAAACTGAGAAACTACTGAGAGAACACACTGGAAAACTCTTCAGGCCATTGACCTGGACAAGTATTGCTTGAGTAATATTCTAAAAGTACAGGCAACCAAAGCAAAATTGGACATATAGGAACACATCAAGCTAAAAAGCTTTTGTACAACAAAGGAAAAGGCCAATAGAGTGAAAAGACAACCTATAATACGAGAGAAGATATTTGCAAACTATACTTCCAACAAGGTGTTGATATTCAGAATACAGTACGTAAGGAAGTCAATTTTCTAAAACAGTCTTTTCACTCAAGTTGTACCTCTGTAATATACTTGTGGGCTTCACATATACCAAGCATATCTAAAATATCACTGTCATATTTGTTTGAAATCTCCAGTTATAAAAGTATGTGCAAATTATGGAGTAAATCTGCATGTTGTCTTTTGGATAAAATGGGACTCAGTTCAGATCTCATAAGCCAAATATTTTATTCAATTTTTACTTAGTTTAATCAAAAACTGTTAGTAACATGAAGATGTTAATAGGATGGGACCATTTACCCTTCCTACCTTTTATCAGGGAGGATTAAAATTTGATGATAATAATAATCCTTTAGAGTTTCAGATTGCAGAATAGTACTCTCAGGGTTTACAAGATAAAATTGTTGCAGAAATACCACACACAAAATCTCTGGTATTAATTTCTTATCCTTTAGAGGCTTTAAAAATGACAATATAATGGTGAATTACACTGGCCATAGAGAAATGGTTCACTATAAAGTTCATATAAATTATATATTAGGAAAGGGGTTTTTGTTCTAGTTGATAAAAGTTAATCAAATGCAAGATGGCATAAAGCAATTCCGCATAAATCTTCCACAGAGCACTGCTTAAACTTCCTATCTCCCAGGTAGGAAGAACATTTATCTGACTATTTCTAAACTGCCCCAATAAATCATTGATTAGGAGAACTATATCAAAGCAGCTGACTAATGATTTGTTTATCATAACATTGTTCTAGTAAATTTATTATAAATGGCATCTCATTTCTTCAATGGCTTGAAAGCAGAGATATTTAAAACGTAAGTGAGACCCACAAATAAGTCAAATCGAGAAAGGATTTATCCTAAATGCAGTTCTTTCTTAATACCAGACAACATGCCACAAGACAAAGGAAGAGGAACATAAGGGGACCATGTCCTGCATTACTTTCAAACCACTAGATTTTAGCTCCTTTAAGACCCACGTTGAATATCTGATTCATTAATAATAGTGTTTGTAAGCTCATTGACAAAATATCTCTTACTATTGATTTCCGATATTGTCCAAAGTTTGAAACAGTGATTTTGGAAAATAATTTTCTCATCCTTTATGTATACACATTCCTTAGAAGGAAAATAAAACTGAGTAGACGTAGCTTAAATAAATGGGAGTAAATAACTATTGTTTGAGGACAGATAGATCTACCTCCACAAAGCGGTTGGTTGCTCAGACAAGTTTGTTTTGTGTGTGCTTTTGCATTTGACCATATGGTGCCAAATTACATGCTATAAAAATTGCTCAAATGAGTGTTTTGAAACAATGGGTGCCTTTTCACATTTCCTAACCAAGTGGACTCCACTGTACCCACAATGTCGAGAGAAAAATGATATATACGCAATGCTTATCCACAAATGTTTTTGGATTAGAAACATACAACATATGACCAAGGCTTATCAAAACATGCCTGGCAATCAAACCTGTTTGTCCAATTTCCTTCTCTTCTCACTGTTCAGATACGAGGTCCACGAACTCGCAATGTGTTTGCTCCTTATAGTAGCTACCACTTACTGAAGGTTTTTTATGTGCCAACTGTGCTGAGAACTTCTAATCTGTTATCATACTAAAGCCACACCACAAATCTTAGGGCTGAGTACTACTCCTTTTAAAGATGAGTATAGCAGGACGCAAAGGATTTATCAGTATGTGACTAATCCAAAAACTGTTCTTGCTTTTGTTTGAATGTAAAATCCATGTTCTCTCCTCTGCTTCTTCCTTATTAAACACAAAAGATACTAGGTGGCAAGATTTTTGCTTCTACATATAATGAAGTAAAGCAAGTCAAGATTATTACATAGAAGACCAAATTTAAGAAGTTGAAAAAAATGCCTAGTTTTAAAACTTAAAAATTCTGGAAAGATTGCAATATTCCCTGAGACCACCTACTTTTTGCTCCTTAGGTGACATATGTTATGTGTGATCCGTGGATTCAAACAAGACAGTTAAATCATACAAAAATGTTCTTACCCAGGGCACAGTCCCACCCAAACATTGAAGTTTCTTATTCATTTGTTTAATATGGGAGAAAAATAATAAACCATTAAATCCACTTAGCCCCAGTACTTCATTTCTTAAGTCACCTTTACTTGCACATAATATACACAGAAAAATGGTTCTTACTTTTTCAAGAGGCCTAACTACAAATGAAAGGGCTAAAGGCCTATGATAATAAAAAATAGATGCCCTTGTATGTGTATTGCATAGTTTGCAGAATAAAAAAGCAAATAACATCACTTACCTATCATATTTACAGTAGTTATATGTATCTTTGAAAAGCAGGATAACATTTCTCCTCTTTTCTCTTTGCCATTATATTTAATTAAAATGTGAACTTTTCTAAATTGACTGAGTCACTTGGCTCTGTTGTGTATATTTCGGGCTCCACACTTGAATTCTTTACCTGATTTCCATTTGGGGAGGATTAACCATTTTGCAATCTAATTTCCTTCTGGCAGAATGTCTCTGGTTCTTTGTCAATATCCAGGGTGTGGGGAGGAATGAGATCTTCCAGGATCTAGCTCTTTCCATACAAATGAACTCTCAGGATAATCTTCTTGATTACTTTCTCTCCCCCTTTCTCAGGAGAGTTTATATGGGCATTTCTCTTCAGATGGATAGATTATCTCCCATGAGACCAGCCTTCCTGCATATGGCTTACATCAGATTTCATCAGACAAATTCAGATCTCTAAGTCAGAGTCATAGTTGTAGGGATTTTTCTCTAGGACAAAAATATAAGTTAATGACTTCAAATGTCAATCCCATTGCTTTGGGGTGCCTTGACTCCTGGTGTTGGAGAGCCTTTAGAAATCATTTAGGTCAGAGCCCTCATTCTTTCAACAGCGAAGCTGAAATCCAGACAGGAAAAATTTTAAATGTCACAAATGATTAAGTAGCAAACCTGGATCACAAAACTAGTAGCACACGTCCAGTGATTTTTCTACCTAACGGTTCTGCCTCATACATATGACATTTCTCATTTTTTAAATTTTTGATATTCACTTTTAAGCCACCAAACTATATTAACCAAACAAATGCTCCTGTATTTCATAGTGCTAAGATATATTTTTCTATGTATCAACACTTCTAAAACAGGAATGAGTCTTAGAAGCAATTATGTTTCTTGTTGCTTTTACCTACGCATCAGTAAGGACGTTAAGTGTGATTACGTATCCACACACAATCTGGTCCATACTCTGGGAGCAAAACCGGACAACCCCTCAACATTTGGTTGTAAAAGCTCTTTGGCAACGTTTGAGGAATTAATATAAATCCAGTTGTTTAAATGAATTGACTTTCTCTGATAAGATCAAGGAAGATACCAGGATCAAAATTTGTAAGATGGTTATCTGCAACTTGAAAGAAAATTCCCAAAGTGATAGTGAAGTGCCCTTCACAGACCTGCTGCCTTGCTGTAGCTCTTGATGGAACAGAGAACTGTTGTAAAACACAGGCAGGAACGGCTAATTGAAAATTATCCAAAATAGTCAGAATCTGTAAAGAAGTTTCAGGACTATCTTAAACAGCATATTTTGCTCATATATTCCATCTTATATGTGTGTTAAGAATGTTGTATACTCAAAATATCACTAAATTTAAAATAAAAAATTTAAATCATGGTTTAATTCTCAGTGTTTTTTTTTTCTTTTTTAATGATATATAAAACATGATATATTTTACAACTGCTGGTGCTATGGTTTAAATACTTGTCTCCTCCAAAACTCATGTTGAAGTTTAATCTCCCATGTGGCAGTATTAAGAGGAGGGGCCATTAAGAAGTGGTTGGGGCTCGGCGCCTGTGGCTCAATTGGCTAAGGCACCAGCCACGTACACCTAAGGTGGCGGGTTCGAATCCCCAGCCTGGGCCCGCCAAACAACAATGATGGCTGCAACCAAAAAATGGCCCGGCGTTGTGGCGGGCGCCTGTGGTCCCAGCTACTTGGGAGGCGGAGGCAGGAGACTAGCTTGAGCCCAGGAGTTGGAGGTTGCTGTGAGCTGTGATGCCATGGCACTCTACCCAGGACGATAGCTTGAGGCTCCGTCTCAAAAAAAAAAAAAAAAAAAAAAGTGGTTGGGTGATGAGTACTCTATCTTCATGAATAGGTTAGTCCATTCATGGACTAATGAGTTAATGAGTTATCACTGGAGTGGGAATGGTAGCTTTATAAGAAGAGAGAAAGAGACCTGAGCTAGCATGCTCAGCCCCCTCACCTTGTGACACCCCCCTTGGGATTCTGCAAAGAGTTCCTACCAGCAAGAATTCTTCCTCTTGACCTGGGTCTTCTTAGCCTCCATAAATATAAGAAATAAATTCCTGTTTTTTATAAATTACTCAGTTTCAGGTATTCTGTTATAAGCTACAGAAAACGGACTAAGGCAAATGGTAACCTTGATTTAACAAAATAAAACACAGGCTTAGTTTTATGTTAAATATGTTATTGACTAAAGGTCCAAATCCTATTTTCAATCTTGAAAGAATTTCCTCATCAGGAAAGATAAATCCAATTCAAGGAACACTCAGGAACTGAAGCAGACCATACACCAAAATGAAATTGTATCACAGTGATTGTATCACAAGTATATCAGCGAGAGGAGCAGTTTGAGGGTCAGTGTCCTCATGTAGGAAGTAAGTTATCAGTGAGCCCATGAAACTTATATTATACTTCAATAGGTTTAGGGAATAATGGAGAAGAAAAAACAAATTCTTCTCACCAGCCAGGTCAACTAAATTGGCTCTGGGATAATGGTTGAATATGGCTGCTCTACTCCAGCACACAGTGGGTTTGCTGTGCCAAGGCACCTGAATAAAGGAGAGAGAAAGTGAGTGCTAAAATCCAACCCTTCCTAATTTATCAAGCCAAGCATCCCAGCAGGGAGATGCAGTAGTTTAGGGAAAGCCATGCCGTTATAAAATTGATCCATCAAATGTGCTGGTAAAAGCCAAATATGACAGATGTTACAGTCAATTACCTTCCCATCCATCAAAAAGAAAAAGAGTTTGTTGCAGGGGTGGGTAGAGCATGATCAAAGGCTTGGCAGCAGAAAGATGCATTGCATATAAACAGGACAGTGAAAAGATGCTTATTGGGGAATAAAGGCGATTAGATTAGATAATAGAATAGTTAGGCTATAGAGGCTCTTGAAGGCCCACATTCTGACTGAACTAGATTGAAGTTTGAAATTACAGGCTCTGATATTCCTAAGAATAATTACTTGAACTGCAAATGAGGCCCATAAATTGGAATTTGTCTGATAAAATCTGATATAGTCATAGTAGCACAGGCTAGTCACAAAAGAGAAAAGAGTAAGCAATTCTTATCCACTCGAGCTTATCTATGGGAGACAATAAGGAAGCGTTTTAGACTTTGAGTATGAGAATGATGTAGTAAAATGACACTTACAGGAAATTGGCATCATAGCATGGGGCAGGGGGGTGATGCAGAAAGCGGCAACCTGGAGCCTGGAGGATCAGCAAGGTTGTAGTGATGAGTGTCTGACCAGGGTTCAGGCAGCAGCAAAAGAGGATAAAGGTGAGGACACACTAATGATAATTCCCATGTGCCCATTTTAATTGATTAGGAAATCAGAGCATGACTAAAAGGGAACTAAGACAAATAAGGATTGCTGAGAATGAGGAAAGGCTATTTACTAAACCAGAAAATGCTCATGAGTATATCAAAAATCCATGAAGAAAAACCTCTTCAATATCTAGATAAGAAGTTTATTTCTGCACAGGAAGCTTTACTAATTTATTTATTTAGGGACAGAGTCTCACTCTCTCACCCTGGGTAGAGTCCTGTGGCATCACAGCTCACAGCAACCTCAAACTCCTGGGCTCAAGCAATCCTCTTGCCTTAGCCTCCCAAGTAGCTGGGGCCACGGGAACCTGACCTGTTACCTGGCCAGAAAACTTTTATTTAATTAAGTCCCTTTTTTTGTTTTTGTTTTCATAGTTCTTGCTTTTGGAGCCTTAGTCATAATTTTTTTGCATATGCTGATGTCCAGAAGTTTTTCCTAACCTTCTCTTCTAGAATGTTAATGATGTCAGGTCTTACATTGAAGTCCCTAACACATCTTGAGTTAATTTTTGTGATGGTGAGAGACAGGTATCCAGTTTCATTCTTCTGCACGTGGGTCTCTAATTTTTGCCGCATCATTTGTTGAATAGGACATCCTTCCCCCAGAGTGTGTTTTTGTGTGCTTTATTGAAGATCAATTGGTTGTAGGTGTGTGTGTGTGTGTGTGTGTGTTTCTGGTTTCTTTTATTCTGTCCCATTGATCCATGTGTCTAGTATGTATGTAGCCTACTATGTGTCTGGAATAAGCCCTGTGAGTGGAAGGTACCGGAACCAAATACAGAACAGAAAGTTTGGGCAGTGCCTGTGGCTCAGTGGGTAGGGCGCCGGCCCATATACTGAGGGTGGCAAGTTCAAACCAGGCCCCAGCTCAACTGCAACAACCAAAAAATAGAACAGAAAGATTGTGGTACCCTCAAGGAGCCTGTCATGTAATGGAAATACTCCCTAATAAAGTTCTTTATAGGTAGTAGTAGGACTAAAATTATTTAGTCTCTCCAACCCTCTGTCTCCTTGCCTAGAACAGAGCAACAATTATTTTTTCCTCATGCCAGCTCAAATCACACATGAATACTCATATAAACATACACACACAGAGTCACACACGGGATCTGGAAGGAAACACGTTCCACCATTATCAATGGTAACACGAGGAAGAGAACTGGAGGGGCACTTTCCATTTTGTTGTTAACAATTCCATTTTTAAGAATATTGTACAATGTGCTTGCATTCATATGTTACTTTTAAAAAATAAATTTTAGTATTTCTAACTCAGAGGATTATCATGAAGTTTCAATAAGACAATGATTGTTTCTCAAGTATGTGACTCCAAGACACCATTAGTCCAGGACAAATGAGAGTGTTGTCATTATTTTCACTGTTGTTGATGTTGTTACAGAAGAAATACAAAACATCCATATACTTCATATAAGAATACAACCAAAGGCGAAGAAAAGAAAAACCATAGTTGGAAACATAAACAAGCTATATTTAAACACCCATGCTGAGCAGACTTGGAAGTGACTGATGAGCAGAATGGGGTCCACCTGGGATGATTCCATGGCAACAAAGCAGATTGAACAGAAAGCTGAGGGTAGAAAGAGACATGGTTTGTCTGCGAGGGATGGCATTGAGAATCCTCAAGGTGGTTGGAAGAACTAGAAAATTAATGAGGCCAAAAAATCTCATTCTCAGCTGCAGACCATGTTGGAGCTTTTCTCTTCTCCTATCAAAAGATTGAGCAGGCAGTGAGAGAGGTCACTCATGGTTCCTCCAGAAGAAGGGCACAAGGGAGGGAGAGAAATGTAGATGTACTTCTAGGGCTTGGTCAGCTGAAGGGAGGTGAGTGTTTCACCTGCTGCAGTGCCTTGTACAAAATACCCCAGTCACTGGGGTCAACATAATTCATCTAGCTGTTCTTCTGTCCCATCCTCCTCACGGGGATGGCAGCAAGCACATGCTTACTGCAGAGCTCCATGAAGGCACCTGTGTGGCCTCGTTGCCAGTTCTGTGTTCTCAGAGAGGCCCTCACAGGAAGGCCTCATGTGGCAAACATGGGTTTCTTGATATCCACAGGGGGCATTAGGTTAATATACAAAAGATAATTTTGGTAGGTGAAATTGGAAAGCCAGATTAAGATCAGCTGGTGAAAATATTATACTTGTAAGTCATCCTAGGGAACATAACTTTCAATCATAGAAAATGGACACCTGGTATAAGATTTGATTCAGGGATTTGACACGGTTATAAATTTAAGGGAAGGAAATGAAAGAGGGGAGAAGTAGTTATCTAGTACAGAGCAGAGAAGATGAGGACCGTGGAAAAGGATACAGAAGAAACTCAAACTCAAAACTTAGGAAGTTTCTGAGCTAGAATCAACAAGCTCCCTGTACTTGCGGGAAATTCATAAAAAGTGTGGAAGGAGGTCTTTCTAGGTTTCTGTGACTCAAATTAAAGGTGAAATTTGGTGACATAAATGTCTCTGATATTGAGGTTACTCGTAAGAATGTAGATGTTTAAGTGGGGAGAACACAACAGAAGGTAATTTTTTATGACAAAAACTTTCTGGTTTTGCATTAGTTATAAGACTATGTTTATTTTATTACATTCCAGTTCACCCATTTCCCTGAACTGGGTGAAATACACTGTTGTATTCCTAAAATATCAGCAAACTTCAGAGATAAAGTATCTCTCCAAGTAAGGAGTTTTCAACACTGGGTTTTCCCCTACCAATCTGGCCATCAGCTGTTCTATTTCCTCTGACCTTCAGGACATAGTCCATCTGTTCAGTAACGCTTTAGCCTGAACAGTATACATGGGGCAGATGACAGGGAAAAGCCATCAATATGCTGCAGTTACTATTTTACTCTTTATGATGCTTAAATACATGGGTCTCGTGTCCTCCCCAGTCTTAACTCATAGAATGGAATATCAATCTTTTCCCAAAGAGAAAATGACCCTGGTTTTCCATCTTTCAATGCAACACTATTTACTCGAAGATTTGAAAATGTTAATTAAACAGGGTTCCAGCCTTGGCTCTGTGTTTCCTAGCTTCCAAGAATGCTGATCATATTTTTAAAGTGTATTCAGCTTAATAGAGACGCTGCCCTTCAGGGACCAGCTAATTCAACATGTCTTATCTAAGCAAGAGATTTCCAGGCTGGTTAGATTATGGCTTCTGGCAAGAAGTACTATCAACAGCAGTAAAATTTTTGTTTCTATATTTATAAGACATATTGTTCTGTAGTTTTCTTTCCTTTGTTGTATCTTTCCTGGCTTTGGTATCAAGGTTATATCTGTTTCAAAGAATGAGTTGGGAAGGATTCCTTCCTTCTCAATGTTATGGAATAATTTCTGCAGTATAGGTACAAGGGCTTCTTTGCTTCTTTGTGGGTTTGGTAAAATTCAGGTATGAAATACTGTCTGGTCTGAGACCTTTGTTTGTTGGAAGACTTTTTATTGCATCTTCAATTCTGATGCCTAAAACTAGTTTCTTTAGGACTGCTATTTCTTCCTGAAGGAGTTTGGGAAGATAGTGTGTTTCTAAGAATTTATCCATTTCCTACATGTTCTCAAGTTTATGAGTATAGAAATTTCTATAGTATTCAACAAAAATGTTTTCTATCTCTGTTATATCAGTTCTTATTTCTTCTTTTTCATTTTGATTGAGTTTATCTGAGTCTTTTCTGTTCCTGGTTGATCCATACATGGGTCTGTCAATTTTATCTTTTCAAAGAACCAATTTTTTATCATCAATCTTCTGTATAATTCTTTTGTTCTCAGATTCCTTTAGTTCTGTTCTGATCTTTGTTATTTCTTGTCTTTTGCTAGATTTGGGCTTGGACTGTTCTTGTTTTTCTAACTTCCTGAAGTGTGACATTAGGCTATCAGTGCATCATCTTTCTGTCCTGATGATGTAATTTAGCACTATGGATTTCTCTTTTATTACTTTTTTGACTATATCCCAGTCATTTTGGTAGCTTGTGTTGCCATTGTCATTTAATTCAATTTTTTTCATTTTAATATTGATTTCATCATTGTCCCAAAGACTGTTCAGCATAAGATTATTTAACTTGTATGTATTTCTGTAGTTTGGGTAGTTCCTCTCGGATTTGACATAGTTGTGTAGTTTTATGAGTTCCTTTTGGAATTGATCTCTAGCTTTATACCACTGTGGTCAGAGAAGATACATAGTATGATTTTGAGGTTTTTAAAATATACTAAGACTTGCTTGCTGGCCTAACATATGGTCTATAGTGGAAAATGTTCCATGTGATGCTGAGAAGACTTCAACAATTTTTAAATCATGATATAATGCACACAGAAGTCACATACTATACAGTCTAGCTTTTTAAAGTGTACAGTTCAGTGGGTTTTCATATAGTCGCAAAGTTGTGCTATACTCACTATTATCTAATTGCAGAATGTTTTCATCATCTCAAAAAGCACTCCATCCATTAGCAATCATTTCCCATTCTCCTATGGCAACCACGAATCTACTTCCTGTTTCTATAGACCTGCCCATTCTAGACATTGATGTAAATGTACTTATAATATGTGGCCTTTTGTGTCTGAATTCTTGCATTTGGCATGATGTTATCAAAGTTCATCTATATTATAGCATATGCCAGTACTTGTTTTGTATGCCTGAGTAATATTCTATGGTGTGGATATACCATTTTGTTTATTCAAGGACATTTATACTTCTGTTGATTATAAATAATGCTCCTATAAACATTGATGTATCAATGTTTGTGTCTATATATGCTCAGTTAGGGGAAGTATATACCTGAGAATTAAATTATTGGGTCGTAGCAAAGCTCTATGTTTACCTTTTTGAGAAACTGCCGAACTGTTTTCCAAAGTGGCTGCAGAATTTTACAATCTCATCTGCAGTAGGTGAGAGTTCCGATTTCTCAACTTAATTAACTTCTATTATCGACTTTTTAAAATCTAGCCATCCTGGTGAGTATGAAATGGTATCTCAGTGCAGTTCTGATTTGTGTTTCTCTAAGGACTAATGATACTGAGCACCTTCTCATGTGCATAATGGCCATTTGTATATCCTCTCTGGAGAAACATCTAATTAAATCATTTGTCTATTTTAGTCACTTGTACTTTTCTTGGTGAGTTGTCAAGGCTCTTTATGTATTACAGATACTAGTCCTTTATCAGACAAATACTTCGAATATTTTTCAAATTATGTGAGTTGTCTTTTTACTGTTTTGATATTGTTTTCTGAAATATTAAAATTTTGAATTTTGGTTAAGTCCAATTTATCTTTTTTATTTTGGTTGCTTGTGATGTTGTGTCAAATCTAAGAAATCATTGACTAATTCAAGGTCATAAACATTTACACCTATCTTTTCCTCTAAGAGTTTTATAGTTTTAGCTCTTACACTTAGGTCTTTGATCTATTTTGTTGATATTTTAATGTATCATAATATAGGAATGCAACTTTACTCTTTTTCATGTGGATACCTGGTTATTTACATTTCTTTCTTTCTTTCTTTTTCTTTTTTCTACTAAGTCATAGCTGTGTACATTAATGCAGTCATGAGGTACAGTGTGCTGGTTATATACAACTTGAAATACTTTCATCAAACTGGTTAACATAGCCTTCATGGCATCCTCTTAGTCATTGTGTTAAGACATTTATATTTTACGTTTAGAAAGATTCACATCTACCCTTGCAAGATGAACCACAGATGTGGTCCCACCAAACACCGTCCCTCCACTCATCCTCCGCCTCCCCTCCCTCTCCCCTTTCCCCGTATTCTTGGGCTATATTGGCTTTCATATGAAAGCTATAAATTAGTTTCATAGTAGGACTGAGTACATTGGATACTTCTTCTTCCATTCTTGAGATACTTTGCTAAGAAGAATATGTTCCAACTCCATCCATGTAAACATGAAGGAGGTAAAGTCTCTATCTTTCCTTAAGGTGTTATTTACATTTATTAAAGAAACTATTTTCTCTATTGATTTATCTTGGTACTTATTAGTTACATTACATTGGTGCATTGGACCTCATCGCCATCACCTAATACTGAAGCAGTCTCTTCTCAGTAACTGCATTTACTTTCTCCAGCCTCTGCATTTGGGCCCAACCATACAAGGAAGTCATTCTGGCACTGCAAAGGATGCTTAAAAAGCTTCTCAATGGCTCATTCAATGCTCTATTTCTTTTCTCTACTCAGAATTTGTTGACCAAAGACAATTGTCAGGAGGTTTGAATGAAGAAACTGCAGAATGCTACAACTGAAATGTGTTCAACTTCCTTCAAGACTTCTGTTTGCCTCTAATTTTACATAGAAATCTTGATTTCCAAACATCACTCTTTAAAAAATGACATATACAGTCTCTGAACAGATCAATCCATTCTCTAGCACCCAGAAAAGAGACGAATAGGGAAAGGCTTGATGACCCATGGAGACTAAACAGTAACCTTTTCCCAAAAGAAATTTTAAAAGAAAAAATAATATTTAAAATTTTGCCATTTTGGTGCAAAGAAAATTTTTTTTCTAAGTGAAATTATTTGAAAAATTTTCATAACCTAAGAGTATATTATCACCAAAAAAAGGTACAAAATTGTAGATAGTAGCTTTTCAGAAAATTGTACCATTAGTTTGTGGTTCTGTTCTCTAAGTAATTATTTAGGGATCTGAAGACTATGAATTCGATGTTTCAGGAAAATGTACTTAGAGCAAGTGAGGAAATATCAAGTATATTAGTGGTAAATAGTGGCCCCCAACTCAGAGTACCTTTAGGAAATTGTAGTAATGTCAGATACAAAAACCTTGAATCACTACAAATAAATAACTTAGTATATGATTTGTGACCTAGTGAACATTATTATTATTACATTCTTAGGCAATTTCTATCTTGTCAATTATTACAGAACTTAATTTAAAATTGTATAGTTGCTTCTTACACCTTTAAACTATTAAAAGCTGAAAATAAGGTAACCGTTTCTGAACAATCAAGAGATTCTTTTTTCATTTATTCAATAAGTTTTTTTAAATGATTTCATAAAACTAGTTGATGAAGTTCATATATATATGAAACTATATATTCATAAGAATAGCTCACATTTTAAAAATTGACAACAGCAAATAATGATGAGGATGTGGAGCAACTGGAATTCTGATACATTGCCAGAAGTATAAATTAGCACATAACACAAGAGTGTTATTGCCTAGTCCATAACGCAAGAGCAATAAATTTGTATGACCACCAAAAAAATATATACAAAAATGCTGATAACAGCTTGAGTCATAATAGCTCAAACTGGAAACAATCCAAATGTCTAAAACCCAGAAAATAGGTAAATAAATTGTTAGTGCACATAAAATAAAACACTTCCCAGCAATAATCAGCAGACTACTGATACATATCACCCATAGATTACTCTCCTAAACATGATGGTCAATAAATCAGGTCCAAAGTTATATACACTACATGACTCCATTTATATGAACTTCAAGAACATTACACTACACAACTTATCCATGGTGTGGTGTAAGAAATAAGAGCAGTATTGACCGGAAAGGGACATGAGAATAATTTCTCATTTTTGGTATGAGAATATCCAATGTCCTGAGCAGGGTGTGGTTATATAGGGGTATAGACAGTATTAAATCAAACTAAAATTGGCCCAAAGAGCCCTGCGTAAGAGTATCTAACTGAATCCAACTCAGTACATAAACAAACCAAAAATCTAACTTGAGAACAAATAGCTGAGTCTCAGTTAATCACAGGCAGCCAACTGTATAAGCCATGTCCCAGATAAGACATATGCTAGCTATAACCAACTGGGCTGACTCTGTGCATCACTCCTGTTTTCTGTATGTCACCTCCTTTTCTCGGGCCATAAATATAACCTGCACAGGTGGTAAAGTGAAAGCATTTTGAGCCAATTTTTGTTCCAACTGCTACCCAATTCTAGAATTGCAAATAAAAGCTAATTAAAATCTGCAAAATTAGATCTGTTATAATTTTATATTTTAATAGTAGAAAAAATAAATCAATCTGCGTACTTATAATTAAAGCACTTTATGTACTTTACCCACATATGACGAACCTCCACAAAATTAGTTTTAAATTAGATGCATGCCTCAGGAAAACAGAGAAATTTTCAAACCTTTGCAACATGAAGCAAAGGACTAAATCTCATCCACTTCTCACACAAAAAAGAAATGAAAAATATAAAGTTCATTAGTGGGAGCACAGTCACGGCTGGGCAGAAAAGAGGTAACATGTCAGACATTATTGTCACTCCTCTATGCTAACTTGAGTCCATCAATCCCACTATGTCAACTCAAAGAAATAAAAGGATAAACAAGGATTATTTCTGCAGAGGCAACTGAGGTTTTTGTTGAAGTCAGGGCATATTTCAGAAAAACAGTCCTAATTTCTACAGTCCATGTCTTTTACTCTTCCACAAAGTGACTTCACATCCAAAGAATGAATCAATATTCAAGTTCAGCCACACTAAACTAAGTCACATGTTAATATTAATTCAATTCTACTTGAATGGCTTTTACATAATCCCTCAGCAGGGACCTTGTCAAAAATCTTTGCTCGCTACAATTCCTGTGACATTGCTGACATTCAGGTGCTAGTGTATATTATAATTAATATCATCATAATAATAACACACGAGGAGAATACATACCTCTTGCAGTTTGCAAAAATACTGAGTTTCAGCCAGAACAGAATTTTAATTCAGGATCCACAATGGCAAGAGAGCTCAGAAGGTAATCAAGAGCAACTAGATTCAATACATTTGCAGACTCGGCCTAAACTGCAGAAAAATAATACCTACTAGGCCTGTAGTTTTCAACCTTTTTTTTATCTCACAGCCCACTTGAACCTGTAGTTACACTTCTATGACATACTTAAATTATGATAATCAAAACAAGAAAAAAAACATATAGTTACTGTGCTTTGAACTTCTTTTGAAAATAATGTAATTATTGGTCTTTACAACTTTTTTGTGACACACCTAAGATCCCCTGTATTAGGCAAACCCTCCTATATGAGATGGTTAAATTAAGCAAGATAATTTCATGTTCCTAATGTATTTATTGTACATAGTGAAGACTGGCATCTTAGCAGCTACACAGAATAAAATCTGTTTTTGAAGGTGAAAGAGATTCAAAGCATGCCTATGGGTAAGTGTATGTCTATGTGTGTATTGAAAATGTGAAAAAGTGTGAATGGTAAGGTAAGAGAGAAACAAATGGTAATAATACACTTTGTGACTAAATGAGAATTGTCGAATTAATAAAATGAGTTTTGTTTTTTTTTGTTTTTTTTGAGACAGAGCCTCAAGCTTTCCCCCTGGGTATAGTGCCGTGGCATCACAGCTCACAGCAACCTCCAACTCCTGGACTCAAGTGTGTCTACTGCCTCAGCCTCCCAAGTAGCTGGGACCACAGGTGCCCACCACAATGCCCGGCTATTTCTTTGTTGCAGTTTGTCTGGGCCCCGGCCTGAACCCTCCACCCTCGGTATATGGGGCTGGCGCCCTATCTGCTGAGCCACAGGTGCCATCTTGTGCCCGTAATTTTTGATGCAAAAATGTAGTCAGGTGCATTTTTCTGTCACTTGT
>CAUYQV010162966.1:0-28996 GCA_963574575.1 Galagoides demidoff | reverse complement strand
CTTCCTACCCTGTCCCTTTCACTTAAGGTCTCTCTGTGCCACTAAAAAAAGCCTCATCTCTGCTCTTAAGCCAGTCAGAGGACAATTTGATTCTTGGGAATCAAGATGAGGAGGTGGGACAGTACCTCTGTGGTGCCCTGACACCCAGGGTGCTGCAGTTCCTGTGCTCTGGTGGTCCTCATTTCCCATGGCTGAACTACTAAAGCCCTAGAGGCAGATCTGGTTTCTGCATCCCGATGTGGACAAGGGCTAACTTGACAATTTTCTCAGGCTTGAGTCACTGAGAAAAGTAGCTACTCTCATATCCCAATTCTCCCCATGCTATCTCAGTCCACAGGCCTGGATTTCTGCCTGTTATTCCCTGGGCTGGACTCTGGTCCCCAGCCCTGGGCAGCAAAGATGCCACCTGCTATACTCCTGAATATTGGATGGGGCCTTGCTGTGACTGAGCCACCGCTCAGAACCATATTACTGAGGTGGTCTCTGTAGTCTGGACTCCTGTGGCCACAGAGCACCTGCCAGGTTCCAGAACCCCCATGAGCCACTGTGCCTGGGCTTGTCACAGTCTCTGCCTCCCAACCTCCTGGCAGCTCCTCACCATGAGGCCCTAGTCCCCCACGTTGTCCCCCACCAGTAGGTCTGGGGAGAGCCCTGCTGCTTCACCATCAGCCACTCCCTACCTGCCACGAGTGGGACACTTCACCAGAAAGCACCCACGAACCCCAGAGCTGCAGACCGAGGAACGAGTTTTGTTCGGCAGTGCGCATTTTGCGACACAAAGTATTAATGGGGTCTCTGCTGCTCACAGTGCCATAGATGTCAAGGAAAATTTGAGGAATACCTAAAACTGCTGAGGAGCCAGCTGGTGATTTAATTTCACTAATTTTTCTACCTCTGGGGAAGTTGCCACATTAAGGAGAAGCCAGACCTCTCAGCTCTGCTGCAGCATAGGAGTGAGTGCCTTGGGAATGCAGGTTCATTAGCTCCGCGGCTGTGTCCTGTGGTGCAAAGCCACTTAGGATCCTGAGACAGTTGTCCCTATCCCCTGCTGCTGGGCCACAGGATCCAGGGCACATGGCAGGGAAATCCAGCCTCCTTGGTCCTGATGCGAGGAAATCTGCCTTCAGGCGGCTCTTCAGCATCATTTATTTCCCTTTCACTGTGGCTGATTCTACTACGGAATTGGTATTTGATATTGTTTTTCCTTAACCCTTGGGGTTGCCAGACAAGGCAGGGGTGTGTGGAGAGGGTCCCAAGGAATGGCAGGTTGGTTTCCTGAGCCCTGCACGTAGCACCCATGACTCTGCAGGTGACTCTGCCTGGGAGGGCTGGGTTCCAGGCTTGTCCCGCCTGGTGCAGGGACCCTGGGCAAGTCACTTACTCTTTCTGGCCCTCAGCTGACTCGCTCTAGCCCTGTGAGCTCTGCATTTCCATTCATCTCTATTTTGTTTTTCAGAACATTATGTAGCCTTCAGCATTAAAGAGACCTGCAATTTTATGGATTTTCTATCAGATATTCTGGTGATGAAAATGCTTTAGAGCAAAGCCATTTCTTTTCCTTCTGTTCTGAGCAAGTTAAACAAAGCAATTCTTAACTATCATTATAAAAAGGCTTCCTTCTTCTCCAGGGTCCTTCTTCCTCCTTGGATTTGGAAAGAGCTTTATCTTCCCTTTGTCTCTCCCTATCTCCAGTTTTCCCTGTGTCTCCCATGGGGCAGCCGCACCAAGCGCCTCAGAGGGTTGGTGTTTCGTATTTATCTGTCAGCTCAGCCTTGTGGCCCGCAGGTGGAATTGCAGGACGTTCATGTCATCTACAAATCTTCATGAAGTTCCTGGACTCTTGATGTGAGAAGAAACAGACTGCAGCCCCGGACATGGTGCTGGATGAACACTCTTTCCTATCAGGTGACTGCTTCTGGTTTCCCCAAGCAAAAATATAGTACTATCCTGGGGGGCTCTGACAGCTCATTAATACATTATTTTTAGTGTTTTCCAAACTGGAGTTGAGAAAAAAAAATCTGTCCTTGTCTGGAGGATGTTAAATGATATGCCAGCATATGAGATCTTCTACTATATATATTCTTTGTTCAGCCATGAAACAAAGTTAGTCAGATTTCTTCACTCCAGAATTTCTTAGAACCTATAAAATATTCGTGCATCTTAGAAGCCTTCTGAGACGGGGATTTATCTGCACCATTTGCTAAGTGTATCCAGTCTTGGCACACTTTGGTTTTAGGGCTCTGATTAACGTCCCCCTCAAATGGCATCCAGTGGAACACATTTAGGAAAATGTTTTTCTATTATAAGATTTATCGTGCTGTATTGCAATGATTTATTCGCATCCCTGCCTTCTCCACCAGGCTGCTACTTCCTAAAGGGCAGGAAACGCATCTTGTTCATCTATCTCCAGCATCTAGGGTGGTGCTTCCTAGAGCTGGTCCCCTGTGTAGCTTTTGACAAGGTTGCCAACAACCTTTATCTCTGTTCTCCTCTTGTGCAAATTCCTAGCAGCAACGTAATTGGGTTGACAGGCATTCTTCCTTCAAATAGCATTTTCTTTTGGCTCCTGGTTTTCTTCCACAACACCCATGATTCCTTTTTGATCCTGCTGATGCCTTCTCCCTTGTTATCGAACATTGAAGTGTCCAGGGCTCCATCTTTAGATGGATCTTATGCTACATTGCACTCTTTCCCCAGGTGACCTCAAGCAGATGGATGGCAGAAAACACTTTGTACAAGCTGATGACTATTACGCTTATGTTTCTAGACTTGACCTTTCTTTCCAGCTCCAGACTGGTGTCTGACTGCCTATTTGACATCTCCTCTTAGATGCTGATGTTCCACAAACCCAAAACAAACTTCTGATTTTACCCTGCAAACTCGTTCATCCTCCAGTCTTTCCTATGTTAGTACATAGCATTATCATCCATCTAGCTGCTCATATTCAAACTCTAAAACTCATCTGTCTCAGTTTGTGCGGTGTTGCTAGAGAGGAATACCTGAGGCTGGTAATTTGTAAAGAGAAGAGATTTGTTTGGCTCATGGTTCTGCAGGCTGTATAAGAAGCATAGCAGCAACACCTGCTTCTGGCAAGGGCCTCAGGTGAAGCAGAGCCAGCACGTGCAGAGATCACGTGCTGAGATAGGGAGCAAGGGAGACAGAGAGAGAGAGAGAGAAAGATGCCAGCTCTTTTGAACAGTCATGTCTGCTGGGAACCAATAGGGTAAGGACTCACTCAAGCCATTGTGAAGGGATCCACCCTCTTGACCCAAACTCCTCCCCTTAGGCCCTGCCTCCAACGCTAGGGATCAAATTTCAGCTCCAGGCGTGAGGAGCAAACTTGCAAAGTGTAGCATCATTTTTTTACCTTCCTTTTCAATGTGTCGGTGCACTCTAGTAGCACTATTTGTGTGGGGATCATTTGGATTATTATTAGACCAATATCCGCTCTCCTCTCCCTCTTTGCAGAGGACACTTTCTCTACTCAATTACTTGTGGATTTGCTCAGGTGACCTGCTTTGGCCTCTAGGATGTTAGCAGCTGTGCCCAGAGCTGAGATTCTAAATGTATTTGGAAACTGTGGCTTGGTACTTGCATTCTGTGTCAGTTATCAATATATTACCTCTCATCTCTAAATTCACCCCTTCTTGCTTGATCTTTGGAAATGGCTACGGGAAGGTGACCAGACGTCCCGTTTTTGGTAGGACAGTCCTGATTTTTAACAATTTGTTCCGCATTCTGTGGCGTTTTTAAAAAGTCCGGATTGTGGGAGGTAGTCCAGGTTAAAAATGGCAGCAGCTGTGTTCAGGCTTTCTGGGCTTTTGGGTCGGTCCTGCCCACAGTTGGGGTGGCCCATGTCGAATGGTGCCCACGGCGACAAGGGTTCAGCTCTCATGTGGAGGGTCCTCACCTTCTTTGTCGCCCTTCCCCAGGTGGGAGTGAGTATGCTGAATGTCTACTTGAAATTCTGCCAGGGAGAACATGAAAGACCTGAGTTCATCCCTTACTCCCATCTTCGCATCAGGACCAAGCCCTTTCCCTGGGGAGATGGTAACCATACTCTATTCCACAACCCTCACGTGAATCCGCTTCCAACTGGTTGTGTACAGGACCTTAAGCTCACCTTCTTTTATCATATAATTACCAGTCTTCCATCCCTTTACTTGTGGCAGGAGATGGCTTAAATAAATAAACTAAGATTGGTTAAAAAAAAAAAGAACCAAACACCCTGCCCCCACCCCCACCCCCTCAATGGTGTCCCGCTTCACCAATGTTAAAATCTGGTCACCTTAGGTTACGGGCCCTACTTTTATCTTTTTCCTTTGCCAACTGGCGGGACATTCAGCTTTGCTGTTGAGGGCACTGGATGTGCCTGACTCTTCCCATATGCCTGCCCACCAGCCGGGGATGCACTGCTCCCAGAGGGTGTTTCTACTTGCCTGATGACTCCACAGTCACCAGCTATGGCTTAGGAACCCAGAGAACTTCTCTGCCACTAATCATCTTGGACTATTCCAATAGCCTATAAACTGGTCTCCTTTCTTTCCTTCTTGCTACACTGTAACACATACATCCTGATCCCAAGTGGTTAGTGACGTTTCAGTGATCACACAAAGTTTTCATATATGTCAGGTCCTGGTTCGGACTAATTCATCCATTCTAGTGTTTTGATCCATTTATTTGATTTAGGACCTTTAACACAACATTTTAACTATTATGTGTTTATGAAATATCCTATTATCTGTTCTCCCTCACTGCTCAACAAAATTTTTCAAGCTGTTCTCTCCTGTTCACTCTTTCAGATGAATTTTAGAGTAATTTGTCATGTTGCCCCCAAACTCCCAACATATAAGTTTGTTTGAGAAAATTAACATCTATATATTATCAGGTTTTTCTATCTAAGAGATTGACATCTTTATATTGAGTTAGCTGCTTTTATGTCAATAAAACTTTCTGATTTTCATTGTATGTTTATAGAACCTCTCTCTCTTTCTTTCTTTTCTTTTCCTTCCTTCCTTCCTCCTTCCCTCCCTTCCTCTCTTCATCCCTCCCTTCCTCTCCCCTCCCTCTCTTCCTTCTTTCCTTCCTCCCTTCCTCTCTCTGCATTTCTACATTTCTTTGTTGCCATTGTGCATGGTAGTCTTTACTTTTTTCTTATTTAAATTATTACTGTTAGTATATAGAAAAGTTATTGATTTTTGAATCATTTTATTGAATTCTTATTAATCTCTGTATTTACAGTAGAGTCTTTTGAGTTTATAGGTTATGAAATCATACATTGGCTATAAATAATGATGGTTTTTCTCCTTTCCAATAATTATACCTCCTTCTTATGTTTTGTATATCTTTACACCAACCAGAACTTCTAGAACAGTGTTAAATAACAATAGTATTCTTTAAGACTTCTCAGCTGCCAGCAATAGAAATTAACTCTAGCTGATTTAAGCAGAAAAGGAGTTTATTGACAGGATTCTGGATGGCTCAGAGAATCTCCAGAATGTCAGGAAAAAAGGATTTCTGAAGAGCTGACACTACAACCCAGATCAGGACACAGACAAAAAGGAGTGGCTGTCACCACTTTTGAATGGGGGGGGGCATGCCACATCTAGATGCACCAACACTGTTGGCCCATGGAACTTGGATACAGCGACTTAGGCCTCTATCACTGTGCCCCTGGAAACTGACCTTGCTATTATTGGAACCACCATCAAAGATTCTCTGCTCCTGGCTTCTTGGCTTCACCATGTGAGCTTAGGCCAAATGCCTCACTGTTGCTACAGGGTGGGGGCAGTGCCCAGAATAGTGAGTGAGAATTTGGCATCTTCTCCATTTCTACACTGGAAGATTGTTCTGCTTCCTACCAAAACTCAGAAAATGGGGAATTTCACAGACATTCACCTATGGAATGGCCTCTCCATAAAACAAACAAACAAAAAACCACCCTAACTATCCACTTGTGCCATTTATTGCTAGTATTTTAGAGATTGTGCCCTTTAGGAATTGATGTTGAATCTTCATAAATGACTTTCCTGCTTCTATGGAGATAATCACATGGCTTCTTTTATTTGACCCACTGATACGGTTTAAAAATAGATTTACTAATATTAAAACAGCTTTGCATCTTTTGGTAAGCCCTACTTGGTTGTGGGAAATTATTCTTTTAATATACTGTTGAATTTAATTTACTGGCATTTTCTCTAGAATTTTCACATTTATATTCATGAATGAAATTGGGCTCATTCTATTTTATGCCGTCTCTTTGTCATTCTCAATGACATTCTGGGCTCTCCCTCCCAGGGATTTCATGCCCCTTGGTTGGAATTTGAGCCCTGAAATATTTTTCACAAACCTCAGGCTTTACAACAGCCTGTGCGGCTCATCGAGTTTTAGCAAATTATGGGAATGGACACAGATAGGATGAGAAATTCTAGATGCCCGAGGCATCCCTTAAATGACTCTGGACATTTACAGAGCGCCTACCATGTGCCAGCTGTTGAATTATTTAACCTGAAGCTTAAATAAGCTTCTTTTCTGTGGGCAGAATTTAGATGAACAATGAGCATCATCAGAAAATAGACTGTGAGCACAGACGTGAAAGGCCATCTCATCTACCTGTGTTTTGTGGGAAGGGAACCGAAGCCCAGAGAAGGGAAGACACCTCCGTAACCAACATGACCCCAGTTTCCCTGACTCTGAGCTTCATTATCTCAAGATCCAGACTTTGGTGAAAAACATTTTTCAGGCCCTTCAGCAAAAGTGGATGAGCTAAACGTCTTCCCAGAGTTTGTTCAGATTCTGTGTTTGGGCTCTAGCCCACCTTGGAGATCCCTGCAGATTGTACACACTCCTGCCAGCCTGCCCACCTTGCTTACCCTGCTTTAGACCTGTCCAGAGATAAGTCAAAGGAACAGCAACTACAGACCAAAAGTGAAGGCCAGGCTTCTGGACTGAGGCTACCCCACATGAGCCGTGTGATCTTAAATTCTAAAGCCACAGCTTCTCATCCGTAAAACAGAATAACACAGGTCAGAGGGCTTAATGCTGAGCTAGATGCAGGCTCAGAGCAAGCCTCATTTTTTGTATGGAAGAACCTGCCCTGTGCCATGTATGTGCTGGATAGTGAGACTCTGGAGACAAGGAAGATTCAAAATGATGTATTTTATTGTAGTGCTAACATCTGTTCCAAGTACATGACTTTTTGCTCACAGGAATGACATCTTTAAAAAGCCCTATCTTTAGGCTGGGCTCAGTGGCTAATGCCTATAATGCCAACCAGCATTTTGGGAGGCCGAGGCAGTAGGGTTGCTTGAAGCCAGGAATATGAGACCAGTGTGGATAACATAGCAAGGTCTATCTCTGAAAAAATATATTCATTAATTAAACAAAATATTTATTTTTAAAGTCCTATCTTTTATGTTTCTCCTGAAGCCATATTTAATAGAGCAAAGATGTCTTGGGATAATTAGCAAGAAACTGCCTCACCATCCTCTCCAGGCACTGGGATTTTCGGGTTGATGCTTCTGGTGATTTCTGACCTGGGCTCCCTCTTGGGTGCTGCTTGTAGCCTAGGGGGTCTCCAGTGGCCGGAGTCCAGTGCTGCAGTTCCAGGCCAACCACTTACAAATGTCTCCCACCTAGTTGAATCCCGTCCCCACTTTAGGAAGCCTTTGCCTCACCTGTGGGTGTTCACTGGAACTGTGCTGGCCCCCGCCATCCTGCTCTGCAGCTCAGTGGCCATGTAGTTTTCCCTTGAGCTCTGTGTCCACACTCACACCCCAATTCCAACATCCCTGTGGTTTCTGTCTGGTTTCATTTCTTTTTTTCTTTTCTTTTTTTTTTTTTTTTTGAGACAGAGTCTCACTACATTGTCCCCTGTAGAGTACTGTAAAGTCACAGCTCACAGCAACCTCCAACTCTTGGGTTTAAGCAATTCTTTTGCCTCAGCCTCCCGAGTAGCTGGGACTACAGGCGCCCACCACAACACTGGGCTATTTTTTGTTGTAGTTGTCATTATTGTTTAGCTGGCCCGGGCTGGGTTTGAACCTTGGTAGGGTGTATGTGGCTGGCACTATAACCACTGTGCTACGGGCACTGAGTTCTGTTTGGTTTCTTTCAGGAACACAGATTGGGTCACATCCTGTTCCATGGCAGAATTCTGCAGGGAGCTCTGACTTTGTAATGGCCTTGGCCGTGGGTAGGAGGTGCCATGGGAAAGAGGAGCCCCAGACGGCCCTGCTGGATGTGCTCTCTAGGGTGAGCAGGCAGAGCTTTGTTTTCACCCTGACTGCACTAGGTGACCTTGTGAGGGCCTTTTGTCCTTTCTGGGTCTTAGTTTCCTCACTCGTACAGTGAATACCTTTCCTTCAGCATCCATTTCCTTCACAAGGTTGGGTTTGAAAAAGAGGTAAGGGAAGACAGAGGTCTTTGACAAGCTTAAACTGTCGTGAGCAGAGCATTCTTATTGCTTGACGTTTTGTTTAACTGACCCTCCGAGAAGACATTTTTGTCATTTGATTACCTGGAAGAGAAACAATCTGAACTCCATGGAAGGGAAGGGGTGCAGGTGAATTTCCAGGCACTGCGCTATAGGAATTGCAAGTGGGCCTCACAGGGACCGAAAGTCACCAGGCAACTCCTGTCTCTATTTTTAGCGTCACTTGCCTCTCTCTGCTCCATTCTCCAGGAGCAGTTCCTTCACCAAGGCTGCAGTTACCCTCCCCAAGTTCAGCTGCCATGTGGTTTTCCTGGCATCAGCGTCAGTCTGGTCCTGACTCTATAGCTATGGTGCCCAATACCATGTAGCCGTCACTGTGATCTGAGACCCAGCTTGGGTGAGGTGTCTACCCTCTGTCCTATTGGGTATGTGTGTCGAGTGGGATCCCATGTCTACAACTCCTCCCCCCTCCCCTGTGGGGGGAGGCAGGTTCTCTGAGAGGTGGAGATTAGCTCAGGACTCAGCTTGCTGGAGCTAAGTTGTCTGTCTCAATGTTTCATTTTACAAAGAGTAAAATGAATCAGGGATTCCAAGTGACTGCTAAAGGTCACACGGAGAATTAATGGCAGTGCTCTCACTTGGATTCAGTCCTCTCAAGGCATAATAGAGGCATCATCTTGGCCCTTCAGTTTGAACTGTGGCCGGCTCAGATGCAGAGTGTGGTGATGCTTGGGGATGTGCTGCTGAGCCACTTGTGGAAATCAAACGACAGGGCCTGGTAGCCAGGCTGGATGTGCTGGGCGTCTGATGAGGTGGGAAGTCACTGCAGGTGGGTAGTATTGTCCTCCGTGGTGGAGACTAGACACCCTGCTGGGATCCTGCTCTGAGTGCTACAGGTGGCTGAGAAGGCAGTGAATGTGGCTGTGCAGGTCGTGGGCCCCTCCCAGAGCTCACTAGAACTGAGCGGGTCCTTCCTGCAGTGCTGTCAGCCACTGGGAGTTCTCCCCAGGACACATCTCAGGTGTGATCTACTGCCTCAGTGCTCCAATTCTATATCTAGTAACAGAAAGCACGTACCCACACCCTCCTGAGGGCACCAGAAAAGGGAATGTTTATTTTGAGAAACTTGCAGCCTGTGGGGTTATAATAGAGAGCACCAGGCAGTGTTTCTGCTCGATGGGACTCAAGGACAAGAGCAGAGGACAAACCCACTGGATTCTGTGCTGTGAAAGGAAGAGACAGGCGGCCACCTGACCTGGCTCCGGGAAGGCCTACCGAGGATGGGCTCCTTGAGGGATGGTGCTAAGGCTGAGACCAAGGGATGCGCCTTGACCATGACCAACACTTCTGAGCACACACAATGTGCCTGGCACTACATGGTCACACTGTCCCACCTGTGCCCACAGCCACAGGCACTACTACCACCTCCATTATGCAGTTAGCTTCTGTAGGTTGTCTTAGAACACACAGTTAAAACGACACCCACAAGGGCTACAGCTGGGGATTGAAAGGCTGTCAGTCTGACTAGCACCGGGAACCGCTAAGCCAGCAGATGGCCAACAGGAAGGGGTGGGAAAAGGATAGAGGGAGGCCCAGTGCAGGCACTGGGAGCAGGCTGGCCCCACAGAACACCGCAGGTGGGTTGCAGCCAGGTGCAAGGGGAGGCCTGAGGTCTCGAATGGCCGCCAAGGGGCATGAGGAGGCTTATAGATCACATTGGGAATTTGGTCTTTATTCTGAGCACCATAGGTAGGAACACACTGAAGGGATTTAAGGACAGGAAATGTGTAATCAGAATTGCATTTTTTAAAGACCATTCTGTTTGTGGGATGATGAACAGATTGGAAGGGGGTGGGAGAAGATGAAGAAGACAGATTTAGAGGCCACTGCAGTGGCCCAGAGGAGGGTGATGGCAGCTTGAGGGTGGGGAGGCAGCCGTGAAGGAGAGGAGTGGGAGGGAGGATCAGAGAATTCTTTAAGGGGTAAGAGTGACAGTTTGGGGTGATACAAGGGCTGCAGGAGATGAAGGTTTCAAGGAGGCTCCTCAGATTCTGTCTTGCACAACTAGACAGGACTGGTGTCATTCACTGGGCAGAAGACACTGGAAGAATGGACATAATTTCTGCATTTTGCATTTGTCCACTCTTTTATTTATATATGACTCTCACATTCTAAGGATAATTTTACTTTGAGGATGTTTAAGGACAGCTATGTGTAAGTGGGTGGTTTGATGGCTCTGGGAAATGACGGAATTATAGCCTGGCGTTTTCTGTTACTTATGGATCCTGTGCTGTCACTAGGAAAATGACTTAGAGGGTGGAGACAATGCTGCTCCCCCACCTCACCCCTCCCAGCAAAGCAAAGGGAATGAGGTTCTCAGGCAGCTTTTCTGAAGGTAGAGTCTCCACATTTCCTGAACCAGATTCTTTGAGGAAACCCTGTATGGGGGGACATCCAAGTAACCACATGTAGGCATGAAGCAGTTAAACAGAAAACGATCTGGAGAATTGTAAGAAATTCCTACTCCAGCCATTGTAGCTGGAGAAAGACTTGGAAGCAGGGAGGCACCTGTGGCTCAAGTAGAGCGCTGGCCCCATATGCTGGAGGTGGCGGGTTCAAACCTAGCCTCAGCCAAAAACTCCCAAAAAAAAAAAAAAGAAAGACTTGGAAGCAGAGGACTGGGAAAGAGTGACTAGACAGATGAACCACAAGTCACAGGAGAATCATTCAGCTGTACAAGGAGCCTCTCCCATTTGCAAACCCCTCTCCTGGCACAGGGTATGTACGTCATCCCAGCTGAGGGCACTCTGTGAAGCAAGTTGTGCTGGGTACTGGGGTAGCCATCCAGATCCTCGCTTTGAGACCAGGGCACTCTCCCCTAGCTGCTGAGCTGGTGGCTGCTGACACCTCACAGCACAGTGCCCACCCCCTGAAGCTGCCCTCTACCTCTCTGCCTTCCCTGAGGTTGTGACTCCTTCCCCAGGCAACCTTGCCTCAATTCCAGACAACTCTGAGGCCACCCCTGTTCCAGAGCTCCATGCCAATCAGCTCCTATCGTGACTACCTCATGGGTCAGCTTCTCCCTCTGCCCGTTTCACATCCTTCACTCCAAAGAACATACCCCAATAAATCTTCTGCATGCTCAGAGTCTGTTTCCTGGGACCTTTGACCTAAGGCACTGTGGTGGCTTCATAATGTGCCAGCTCAGCTTGTTGAGGTACAAGCATTCCCCTTCATGTGTTTCTCATTAGGGTGGGTCACCAGGAAGATTCTCTCAAGATTTTGGAGTGCAAAAGGGAGGCAGTAGCTGTCTCATAGCACACCCACATGTTGGTATCCTGCCCACTCGCCTGGCTGGTGTGAAGCATGAGCTAGACCAGGTGGACGTGTTAGCTCAGTGATGAGGGGCCCCATCTATCTCTCCACCAGCATCACAGGCAACAAGGATGGGTAGTCCTAGGCTGTGCTAGTGGGGTCCCAGCTTGTGCCTGTGGGGCTCCAACCTGCTCACAATTTTCCCTTCCTAATGTCTGCTCTGTGGATTTTAAGCTCCAGCATTAGACAGAGAGATAGCCTTAGAGGGATGATTTAACCAGCTCCCACAATGCATGGGTCAGTTTCCTGTAATAAGTTCCTTAATTCTATCTATCTCCATCTCTGTCTGTATCTCTATTTCTATACTTATATCTATGTATATCTATACCTATACCTATATCTATATATCTGTATCTATACCTATCTCTGTATTTATCTATATCATCTATATCTCTACCTATACCTATATCTATCTATATCTATACCTATATCTATAACCTTATATATATCTATATCATGCACCTATATCTATCTATATCATATCTATATCTAATCTGTCTATTTCCCTTCTACTAGTTCTGCTTCTCTGGTCCAAAACTGACTGACACAGACATACATTCTAATTAGAGGGAAGTGAAAGCTCCTGCACAAACTAGTGCAATAGCACATGGGGACAGGATTAGCTAAAACAATAGAAGCTTGGTTGACAAAGTCTGCTGTTTGGAGAAAGATATATGAGCAGTCAGTGTATCCACCTGGTGCCAGGATGTGGGAGATGAGGTTATCCCAGCCCAGAAAGGAATGTGAAGCAAATGGAAAGGACTAGAGCAATACACCCAAAAGATGCCCCCCCTCCTGCATGAAGGCTGCACCTGTGTCTGATATGCAGGGTGGTCATTCATCCTTACTCTCAACTGCCAGAGTCTCACTGGCCCTGCTGCTGGAGGTGTGTACCTGTATAAAAGACAGACAAGGTCATCCCACAGTCTCAAGTTCATTCCACAGTTTGCCTCAGGTCTTCTCTGCTCCTCTCCGGTGGTCCATCAAAGGTCTTGTGGTTGGAGGCCCCTGCTGACGAGCAGGTGCAGCGGATCAGGGGAGCCCCCAACTGCACAAATTCAGGTCTGAGAGGGACTTTTCCTGAGGGGCTTTGCCTTATCTAAGAGCATCTGTTTTCTCATTCTCTTCCCTTGTTTTTCTCAGGAACCAGTTACTGTACTTTGTACCTTTCGAGGGTGACTGAATGTGGCCCGTCAGGGTTTCCTGGGGTGGGAATGACTTGTCCAGGGTGGAAGGATGAGAGAGATGTGAGCAGGAGAAGGAGGAAATGGAAACAGCAAGTTCCAGCAAGTTCTAAGAGGGGAAAAGAATAGCAGCCTTAAAGGGGAGACAGAGGAGATGGTTATTAGCCACTCACTGTGTGAAAACACCCAGGTCCCAGAGCAGAATTCTTAATGGACTTCAATGGTTTTCACACATATTTTACTTGCAAAGCTGGGAAAAGCTTGTGAGAAGGGAATGTGGAAACTCCTGAGGACAGCTCAACTTTCAGTTCTGCTAACCTTAGAAGACCCAGTCTTGGGATCTTTTTTAGCTCTGAGGACCTTGCTCAAGGATTCCCTGCCTCGTTCTTCCCAAACCTTCCCTTCCTCAGAGGATCGTGCTGAGGACAGGGGAGCCGGGTCTCTTGACAGGGCTGTGTGGCTTGGAGGCTGCTCAGGAATGCTTCTGACAGGCCGAGAAAATCCTTTCTTTTTCTGTCTAGTTCCCCCAACTATTTGCATGTTTGTAGACTGTGGTAGGCTGCAAAAGTACCCCCCCCAGAGACGTCCATGTCCTCTTCCCTGGAACCTGTGATTGTTACCTTATGTGGTTAAAAAGGGTCTCTGCAGGTGTGATTGATTAAAGCAATACTCTTGACATGGGAAGATTGTCCTGTGTTATCAGGTGGGCCCTGAGTGTGGTCTGTGACCCTCCTAAGAGGGAGTCGGAAGGAGAGTGGACACAAACACAGAGGAGGTGACAGGAAGACGGAGCAGAGAGACTAAAGATGCAAACTGAAAAGGGGAGTGATGTGGCCATGAGCCACGGGGTGTTGGCAGCCACGAGAAGCTGGAAGAGCTAAGGCATAGATTCTCCCTGAGACTTCAGGGAGAGCAAGGCCTTGCCAACACTTTAATTTCTGTGCAGGTACAGATTTCAGATTTCTGGACCCCAAAATTGTGAAAGGATAAATTTCTCTTGTTTTAAGATACCAAGTTGGTGGCTTATTTGTCAGATAGGCATAGGAACCTAATATATAGACTCCTTATGTGCTTGGGGCAAAATGTCTCTTTCCTTAACCCTGGGAGAGGGGTGGTCTTCAGAGAAATGATTTGGGGACGAGAGTCCAGCTTGGGCACACGTGTAGGGAAGTCAGTCCTTGAGCAGGTGGGTTGGTGGGAGGGAACCGATGAGTGCAATGAAGCAGTGTGGTCCAGGGGCTGTTGATTCAAACACACTTGTGTTTATCCTGAGGCTTGACTTCTGACCTGTTATTTGGTTTTAGCTATGCTATGTGAACTTTTTGAGTTTCCTTCTCTATATAGAACAGGGAAAATAATATCTACCTTAGCAGCTATTAGGAAAACTTAATGAGATGAGGCAAGTTAAAAAAAATGTATAGCACATTAATATCTTAAGGAGATAGTATCTGTAAGGAAAAGACGGTAAGGCAATTCAAGCATGGTTTTAGCAACCCTAGATCCCAGGAGGACAAATCTCTGTAAGATGACTGCTACATTGAACCTCACTTCACAAGTTCACCAGGGCTGAAGGTCAGGACTGGGTCTTGTGGGTTGGAAATGATACTCAGGACACAGTATGTGGGATGAGGCTTGTGGCAGGAAGTTGGCAGGAACCAGATTCCAGGCACCAGTACCAGAGGGTCCCATGGTACCATGCAGCAGGACTGGGGAACATAATTTGTGGGGCTCAGTGCAAAATGTAAATGTGGGGCCCCTTGTTGAAAAATTTATTATTTCCAGGATGGTAATAGCAGAACATTAAAGCAAGCCCAGGGCCTTTTGGGGCGTGGCCCATTCTGAACACAGGGGCCTGTGCAGTGACATAGTTTGTGGGTCCATGAAATTGTCCCTGCAAGGTTTGGGACAGTGCAAAATTGAGGATAAAGTTCGGCCTTATAATCTGACCCAGGCCAGGCTGAAAAGGGCAGAGTCCAATTTCCCAGATTCCCATGCTGCTTAGCTCTGATGTACACAGGATCACAGGCTTCTCTGCCAGTGCTAGTGCTCAGAACAATAACACCACTGGCAAGTACATGACCTCAGGAGCTTATATTTATCAAACACAAATGAAGCCGAGCACTTTATAAGGCATTGTCTTTTTTTCCTGGTTTGAAAGGAATTAATGCTGACACACATGTCAGGCTCTATTACTAGTTATTGTATGGCATATTAACCCAGGTAAAGACATAGAGACTTTCACTATTGTTTAGGTATCATCTTGCCCATGCCTTCCATCATTCCTATAGTAGGTACCACTCTCACACCCATTTTATACATATGGACAATGATACTGGGATAGGTTCAGCAACTTGCCCATATCTGTTTGGCTCCAAAGTCCATGCTCTCAAGCTCTCAAGCAGCTGGTCCTAGTTCTCAATCAACTGGAATGGACTGTTGGCTGACACTAAACAATTTACAACATGCTTGCATGCTAATTCCTTACAGCCACTGGTGAAGCATTGCTGGTGCCCAGTGTATGAATGATGAGACTGAGGCCTAGGGCTATTAAGTAACCTGCCCAAGTTCACAGCCAGTAGATGGGAGATGCCACGCTCAGGAACCAAGGTCTCTGTGAGCACACCATGCTGTCTCTTCTCTTCTGGGGGGAACAATGGAATGAGGGACATAGAAGGATGGGGGCATTCAGCTCCAAGTTTAGGAACAGAAGTGGGGCCCAGAGGCTCCCGGGGGTGGTCTTCCCCATAGCTTGTGCCAGACTCCTGCTGTCATCAAGGGTGTCGGTCATTATTTCTTCTGTAGGACTTCCCTTGTTTCTGGTGAGCACTCCCTTTCTCCAGCCAGATGGGTGGCAGAGCTAAGAGATGGTTCTGGCTCTCGGGTTAGAAGCCTGACTCTTATCTTTTACTGGCAAATTTCCCTTGGTCATAGTCAAATACAATTAATCCTAGTGTCCTCCTAATTGGCCTGTTAAGAGTATTCAATGAATTAATCCACATATAGCGGAGAAAAGCCCCTACCTCAGAAGAAACAGATAGGAAATATTGCAATTACCTTTCTGAAAGGAGCCCTGCCTGACCTTGCGGTGTTGGCTGGGACCAAGAGCGGGTCCCCTGAGCTGTGAGGCTGGTTTCCTTTTCCAAGCCTCTGTCAGCCCCACCGTTTCACCTGGACTCCCATCCTTTCCCTTTCCTGAATTCTGCCAGTGTTGTGGGAAGTGACTCATTGTTGAGATTCTTTTCCATCCACAGGGGGCACAAATAGCCTTCAAAGGAAATGACACTGATCTTCCTTCCAAGGGTGACAGAATAGATGCAGCACCCCCTGGGGTCAGGATGTCTCCATTCTGGTCCCCACTTTTCCAAGTTAGCTGTGTGATTTTGAGAATACCATCAAAACTCTCTGGGCCATCATTTCCTCATATAAAGAAGGAAGGAGTTAGATTGAATTTAACTTTTTAAAAAGGTTCCCCAAGCCCTCTACTCCAAGCCATGCAATTTATGGAGTACCAGGGGAAGTAAAAACAAAGATGCCCAGCCCTCAAGGAGCTTCACTCTGGACCAGAAAAATACCTCGGTGAAGGGACACATCATCTCCTAGCTATTTTTGGCTCTGACATTCTAGAAACATCTCTGTTGTCACCCTTGACTGCTATCAACACTGTACTGAACTGTGAACAAATAGTCTGTTATTCCCTGTTCTTTCATCAAGTGCCCATTCTGGTTAAAGAAAAATTTTATTAGACAATCCAAGTTCTGAACCACTGGTTTGGTTTGGCCTGTGTCCCCAAAAAGGTCCTCTTACTGGTCAAAGTCCAAGTTTATGTTAATAACTTCTAGAGTTCCAAATCAGTGATATGAGACAATACCCTGAGTTTCCTCAGGTTGGAGGAGCTAGAGACATTCTCCCAGCTCACCTGTACCCTATTGGGAGGCCCCTACTGGTACTTTACATCAGCGGGCCTGGAGGCTTCTGTCTCAGTAATTCAACAACTACAGCAGCTGGTTCTTTTCCCTTAAGATTTAATACTTGTCATTTATCTGTGTCGAAACTGCAAAGGAGCAAGTTTCTCAAGACAGATTTATTATGTGTGCTGAGTGTCTCAGGTGCAGCAGCGCATATAGATGGGCTGAATTCCATATTTTCCTTGGGTTTTTGTTCTATAGAAATAGCCACTTTTACTTTGCATTCAGACAAGCGAGAAATATACAGTCTTGAGCCATGAGTCACTCATGGGGCACTCACAGATGGTCACATGATTGTGAGACAGAGTTCTAGCCGTTGGTTTCGGGATCAGCTGCCAGGCCCACACAGTTTGCTTACGCAAGGAGCAAGTTGTAACCAGAGCAGGCTACATAATTTGTGAGGCTTAGTACAAAATGAAAATAAGGGGCCTCAAGGAAAAGCAGAAACAAAGTGCTGGTATAGATAAAGCTTTTTCTGCATTCTCTCTCTTGACTTGTCACGGTGTTTTTCATTTGTTATTTAATGTTGTTCTAAGAAAAATTAAAAATTTTCCGTTACTAGCGTGGAATTTACGGTTCATCTTTATATGATGTAATGCAAATATAAACACAAGTATGAGAGCATTTAACTCGTATGTGGGGTCACTGAAATAATACGGGTTGTATTTTGTAGCTCCTCCCCTGAGGCTGCTTTGGGCTGTCTGGAAGAGGCGAACCCAACCAAGGCTTGGGAAAGAGGGAAGAAGAGGGGATTCTTCAGGCATGTAGCTGGCTGTGGCTGGCTGAGGGAGGGCTCCAGGTACCGGGACACTGGAGGGGGAGTGTGGATCCTTACAGATGTCCCCGGGCCACCCCGTGATGCAAGGTGCATGCACACTCTGCCCCACTTAGGGCTGCTAGGTTCCCCCTCCTGCCACCCCCTGGAGCATGGAAGAAATCAAGCCAGGCACCCCCCTTTCTGTGGGCTCACCACGCCAATCCATGGCAGGTGGTGCTGTCATAGGCTTTTATTTATTTATTTATAGAGACAGAGTCTCACTTTATCACCCTTGGTAGAGTGCTCTTGTGTCATAGCTCACAGCAACCTCCAACTCCTGGGCTTAGGCAATTCTCTTGCCTCAGCCTCCCAAGTAGCTGGGACTACAGGCGCCCACCACAATGCCCAGCTTTTTCTTCTTCTTGTTGTTGCAATTTGGCAGGTGCTGGGTTTGAACCTGCCACCCTTGGTATATGCGGCCAGCGCCCTACCCACTGAGCCACAGGCGCCATCCCTATCACAGGCTTTTAAATGTTTATGCCGGCATGTGCGTGGTACCTAGATTGGGCAGGTGAGAGGCTTGGTCCCTTAGAGATGTGACATCTGGCTGGCCATCCACCAGACGTGTAGTGGTGCTGTCAAACCTCCCCACCAAGACTCTCTGGGTGTGTTCTGGGGCCCCACTCTGCCTGTACCCCACCAAGGCTGGAGGAGATGGGGGCAGAGGCTCACCAGGCTCCCCTGAGAACCACCTGGGTGGCTGAAGGCAGGACCACCAATGAGTTAAGGCTTCAAGCATGAGTGTCCCATTGTCCCATCAGACCTCACTGACAAAACACAGATTCAAAGATAAAATTCTTCAGAATTGCAATAGTATTAAACCTCAAGCACAGGAGTCTTCTGAGGGAGAAGCACTGTCCAGGAGGCAGCCCTGGTTGTGACCCTAGATCCACAGTGTGACCTGGGACTACCCTACCTGGACATCCTTGGAGCTCTGGCCTTTTCAGGACTATTCCCAGCTCATCAGTGGGGTGTCAGGACCATGATGCAGAGGGGAACAAGGAACAGACTCTAGTCCTGCATCTGTGTGACTGTGATAATGTCATTCTACTTTCTGATACATGAACTTTCACCCAGAGGGGGAGGGGGAGGGTGTCTACCTTTCTCTTTCGCCTCCCCAGGATGTGACACGCAAAACTCTGAATATAAATTATGTCGGTGTCGTCAATCCTAAGAAGCAGGTTCCACGGAGTCACATGGAAAATATAATGTTGATACTGTTGCTCAGTCATTATCTACAAACACTTATGAATAGATAGTAATAATGAACTTACAATTTTCAGATGTTGTTTAACAACAACAAAAACAAACAATAGCCAAGTGGATAGGTCTTAAATAATGTTTGAAATTAAAAAAAAACTTTACTCAGTTGTTTTGTGGGGATCACTTGACTATCCCATGGTTCCCCTTATACATTTATTATCCTTTCAAACTTTATTTTTGGATAGTTTTGCTACAGCAAAAACATAGAAGCAAGACATACCACCCCTAAGGCCAGTGTTCTCAAGATGGTTATGACTTCTACTTGGCCATCTCAGACAAAGTGAATAGTCATTCCGGACTTCTGCTGGCTTCTTGAATGAAGGGAATAAGAAAACGTTGAAGCAGGGGGCAATGAATCAAGTGCAGCGTAAGGGAGGTATGAACAGGTGTGAACTCTATTGCCACCCAGGCAGGTTCATCTGCCCCCTGCCCAAGAGGAAGCCAGGACCCAGAGACAGCAGGCATGAGCTACCGCGCCCTACCCTATACAAGAGATTTTAAACACTCATGAATATAATTATATCTTGGATCTGAGAAGATAGATAGCTGTCAGAAAAAAAGCAATTGCTTAGAATGCCTTTTGCATAGAACTGCTGTATACACACACATACACACACACAGAGTAACAGGACTTGGTCCAATATGAGGCAGTACAGCATAGTGGTTAAAAATTCAGACTTTGGAGTCTGCCATACCTGAGTTCAAATCCTAGCTATGATACTAGAATCTTTGTGCAAGTTACCTTAACTTCCCTCAAGTCATAGTTTGCTTATACAGGATATTATGTATAAAAAGAAGCTTAAAAAAATAAGCTATGTTGGAGAAATGAAACTGTTATTATTCACAGATGTCATGATTGTGTATTCAGAAAGTCTAAAATAACCTACAAACTGTGGTGGGCTAAAAAATGCATGCGCTTCCTCCAAATATATCAAGTTTGAATCCCTGGAACCTGTAGATATTACCTTATTTGGTAAAAGGCTCTTTGGAGTTGTGATTAAGTTAGAGATCTTGTGATGGGAGATGATCCTTGATTACCCAGCTGGGCCCTAAAGGCCCTCACAGGTGTCCTTAGAAGAGGGAGGTAGAAGTTGGTTAGCATTCAGACAGAGGAGGAAAAGGTCACGTGAACATGGAGGCAGTGATGCGGTGACAGAAATGCCAAAGCCACCAGAAGTTGTGAGAGGCAAGGAACAAATTTTCCTGCGGGGCCTCCGGAAGGAGCATGGCCCTGCTGACACCTTGATTTTAGCCAGTGAAACGGATTTTTTTGACTTCTGGCCTCCAGAGCTATAAGGGAATACATATCTGTTATTTTAAGCCACAAAGTTTGTGCCAATTTGTTACAGCAGCCTTAGGCCAATAATGCAAAACCATTAGAATTAATAGGTATAATTAGTAAAGTTGCTGGATACAAAGTCAATATACAAAAATCAACTAAATTTCTAGCAAGTAACAAGTAAAAAATTAAAATAAAATACTCCATTTATAATAGGACCAATAAACATCAAATTCCTAGGATTAAATATAATGAAAGATGTACCACTCCAAGCTAGTATGGAGAAAAATTAAATATTCTTAAAAGGAAAAAGCTCCACATCAAGGCTAATGAGAATGTGGGGCGAAGTGAGCTCTCCTTCACTGCTGGTGGAAGTGTAAACTGGTATATTTCTTTTGATAAACTGTTTGTCAGTATCTAATAAACCTGAACATATGCAAGGCCTTATTATTCAGCAATTATATTTCTAGTTTTATGCCCAATAGAGATGCATTTATGTAGTCACCAAACCATATGTACTAGAATGATCATAGCAGAACTATTTGTAATAGCAAAAATAAAATGTGATATAACCCAGATGTCCAAAAACAATAGACTAAAAAATAAATTTTGTCACATTCACATAAGGGAATATCATTTAGAAATGAGAACGCATGATCCACATTCAGGCTACAATATGGATGATACTCAGAAAACAACAATATTGAGTGAAAAGGGGGCATAAAGGTCTCTATTTATGATCCCATTTGTGTAGAGGACAGAAACAGACAAAACTATGCTGCTAGATGTTAGGACAAAGGTCCCTGCTGGGTTGGAATGGTGCCTGGAAGTGAAAGGAATCTCAGGCGTTGCTCATGCTGTTTCTTGATCTCAGTGTAGATGATGTGTGTGATGAGTTCATGAGTATTCTAGATAAACATTTAAATTATAGGCACTAAAAAAAAGACATGTTCCAAAAAAAGTTTAATAAAAAGTTACCCTGTATTATACCCTGTATAATAATCCTGCAATTATAAGAATTAGGGAAAATCATTGTCTTAGCACAGGTCCTGGCACATAGTAAATATTCAAAAAATGATAGCTATCTTTATTATCGCTACATAAGATAAATTCTTCCTGATGATTATCTGCTACAGCTAATACTACTAACTTCATTTTAAGTTGATTTATAGTCATCTGACAAATGAGGCCTAGTCCAGTCCTGACTCTTCTACAGGGACTTTGAAATTTGTCATAATTTGTGCAGCAGTGTTGAGAAACATCGGCGCTGTGAGCTGAACCCTGGTGAATGGTAATGTCTGCTAACGTGGAATTACTGCCTTCCACTTTCAATATTTTTCTAAACCAATTCTGGCAAGTGAGGCCAAGAGCCATGAAAGGACATTGACTAAGGTTTTCCAGAATCATCTCTGACGTGGATTTCACATACAGGTGCGTTACTGGGATGAGATTCAGAAATGGCTTCAGACAGGACTTTCGGTCTGGCCCAGTGAGTTTGAGGAGTGTTAGAGATGCCCAAATTTCAGTTATTACCTGCCTCCTCAGCACATTCTGGTCCCATACGCCCTCTGTGTGACGTTTCTTATTGTCTCCCTAATGTCATAACGATCCAGAGGCCAAATTCCCAGACAGATCCAGATATAATTCATGTTGAGCTCCTAGTCTGTTCAATTATACTCTTTCTTATTCTAGAAAGGCTTATAGTGACTTACAGGAATATTGCTGGTGAGTTGTTTTTAGGGGTATCTGCTAGCTTGTGACCTTCCTCCTCTAAGAACTGTCCCTCACAGTTATAGTGGTGGATCTGGAAGTCATGTTGGCAGGTCATTAGCCCTCCCCCATGACCCTGGTGGAAGTATAAATTGACCTGGTGGAAATGACTGGGCCCAAGCTGGACCAATTACAGTCTTCTTCCTGGGAACTTACAATTAGTATGAGGAGGTAACAGTCACTTTCCATTGATGGCTGAATTGAGACCCCCATCAACTTACCCATTTTTGGAGCATTTGGGAAAGGGAAAGTGAACAAACTAGGAAAGAGGAACCTTGGTTGCTCATATTTCTCTCAATCCTGGTTCTTGTTCTTCCTCTGGCTCCAGCTACACTTCTTCCCTTGTGTCCATGAGATAAGCCCATTACAGAGAGCCTTCCTATTCTTTTTAGTTTCAGCTAGCTCAAGAAGGCTGCCCACTGAAATAGAACATGTTGTAACAAGATAAAGTCACATTTAAAGTACATTGACAGGCCAGGTTCAGTGGATCATACCTGTTATTTCAGCACTTTGAGAGGCCAACACAGGAGGCTTGCTGGAGACTAAGAGGTCGAGACTGGTCTGGGAAACCTGGGAAGAACCCATCTTTACAATAACTTTAAAAATGAATTGGGCAGGCTGAGGCAGAAGGATCATTTGAGCCCAGGAGTTTGAGGTTGTAGTAAACTATGATTGCACCATTGTCCTCTAGTCCAGGTGATAGAGTATGACCCTGTCCTAAAAAAATTAAAATTAAATTTAAAAAATATTGACAAATGAAAAATAAGACCTGAACCCTAGGATAGTGTCTGGAGAGTGGGATGTCTCCAGGGGAAGCCACAAGTCCCTGTGAGTTCACTGCTGGCAGCTGGCATATTTGGCCACGTGTTTTCTAGCAGCCAATGCTAAGGGGAGGATTCTTCAGGTACCAGTGGATCTCAACTCTGACTGCATGTTACAGACACTGCGGGATTTCTGAAAACTACTTTCAGACCCCATATCCAGAAACAGTGATTTAATTGGTTTAGGCTGGCTTCTCTGTATGTTGTAAAGCTTATTAGTGATTCCCAAATGTGGCCTGGGTGAATATCCACCAAGTTATAAGTAGTATTATTCACACAATATAGAGATAAACATAACAAAATAAAACAAAAACAATTCCTCAAGAGAAGTACAGGAGTGGTACTGAGATTGCAGAGAGAAATTCCTTCCATGGATCCTTATTTGGAAAGCATATGTGATACAATAAACAATGTCCTCAATAAGATCCCTATAGCAAATACTCAGTTGTCCCTGAATGTGAACTGATGGATAATCCCAAAGTACCACCAGGAAAACACACTTCCACAGTGTGGGTCAGAGCATCTCTGCTACTTAGCACGCTCCTGGAATGGGTGTGAGAGGATCTAGAACAGAGTCTCACACTAGGATTCTAGCAGCTAAGGAGAAGGCCTATGGTTATCATTGGACCTGTGACTATCAGTGGTGGTTTTGAACCCTCAAAAGTTTCAGAACCACTGGAAGAGAAAAATTCATTGGCTGTCTGTTCAGGGATCTTCTAACTGCTCAAGTGGGCTTCCAGGTAGAGGCACCTGACATGTGCTGCTACCTGCCAGGCTGCTGACCTGAGCCTGGAGCAGGTCTTCCCAAATGGCCAACCAGCAAAGACAGAAGCAGTATTTTCCTAGTAAATCTGAGGGCCTGGCAAGGACACAGAATAAATAAAGGGCAAAGAGGTAGGTTGAGGGATTCCTTCATGGGCCAAGAGTCTCTTCAGGAAGAATTTGCATACACTCCGGACCATAGATGAATGGGTAATTGAGCCCCCCAAATTCTCCATCAGAGCATAAACAGCAATACGTTTTACTTGGAAAAAATTTAAAGCAGGTGGACCAAATACCCAACTTGTTCATAAAATATCTCAGTAAACACCCACGGAACATTTAACCTTGAGAAATAGCTTCCTGGTGCCCTCTCTAAGCTAAATTGTTTGCAAAATATATGACTGTGACTGAATTTGTTAACTCTTCCTTAGGGTTATGGACCATACATCAGTTTAATATTGGAGGCTGTCTACCAAAAGTGATGACTTTGTTTTTAGAGGCATTTGATCCATAGTCCTGCTTTACAGCATTAATTAGATAGCACATAAGTTATATATTAAGGCATTCTTGGCTCATGCCACTATGTTATCTATGAATAAGTGAATACCCCTTCTTCTGTTTTTTATAACAAGGGGGTAATACCCTAATAACCCAATCACCTAGCAGTAGTAACAAGGCTCTGAAGTGCTCTTTAAACAGATGGAACCAGAATAAATACCAATGTGATCTCTTTGGAAAATTCCATCTGAGCCATCAAGACTAGATCAGGTGTTGGCAAACCATAGCCCACTGGCCAAATCTGACCAGCAGCTCATTTTTTTATGACCTGAAAGCTAAAAATGATATTACATTTTTATCTGGTTGAAAAAAATCCAAATATGAATAATATGACATAAAAATTATATGAAATCAAAATTTTGATATCCATGAATAAAGTTTTACTAGACTATAACCACATTTATTTGTTTATATATTGTCTATGGATGCTTACCCATGCTATGACAGCATTAAGCAGTTACTACAAAGATTATGTGGCCCCAAACACCTAAAATATGTACTGTCTGGTCCTTTATAGAAAAATCTAGATGAACAGAACAGAATCTGCAATGAGTCTATGTAATACTTGTTCATAGATCAAAGCCCAAGGAAATGTTCAGTTCTGCCAATGACTTTATACATATTATTTGTAACATAGTTTTCCCCATAAGGAATAGTACAATGGTCAGTAGCAGACTAACTAGGCCTTAAGCATACCTGCTCCCAGTGTAGAGCTTGGCCTGAGAAGCTTAGGTTTCACTTTTAATTATAAAACAAAAAGACAACTGAATATGCTTAGGTGAAATATCCAAAAATAATGGGGAATTAAGGAAATGGTCTTAAAAATAGGAGATGCCATTTTTGAGCCATTGAGTTAATTATTTCAATAAACTTTTATTGATAAATGACTATATGCCTAAAAGCATCATGTCCAGGGTATTCATAGCAGACCTACACTGCAAAATCAGAACAGCCTTGAAGCAGAACATTGTGCTCAGGTTCTATTTAGCTTGAAGACATTGTTTTAATCAACTGTATAAAATGAGAGATTGTTACCAGGCCTCTATGAGAAACTGGCCCAGGATCAACAAGATTTGAATAATTGCCCTTGCTTTGTAAAGCTGTAAAAATGAGATGTCCTATACCTCAATCACCAAATGCATACCACTTGTAATTATTTTCTATACTCCCATTGCTAGTTGTTCTCACATAGATGAATCACACCGGCAGGTGCTTACAGTAAGATCAAGAGTGACCAGTGAAGTTTCTCTGTCAGCGGTTCTCAACTTGTGGATCGTGTCCCATAGGAACTCTATTAAAGGGCTGCAGCATCAGTAAGGTTGAGAACCACTGCTTAGGTTATTGTTTAACCACAAATAGTGAGTGAAAACCTTATATCCTAGGGTACAGCATGGATGGAAATGTATTTAAGTCATCAGGATTCTGCTTGATAAGAAATAAAGATAGAAAACATCTTTCTTGAGGCAAAGTTTAATAGATCCCTGGGTAGAAATAGGTCAAGCAGGGTACAATTGTCTTGGAAATGATGATTTAAAAACAGGGAGTCTCGTCTCCCCTACAATATGTGCATTAGAAGGTATGAGATGTTAGGAAGTGATACAATTCCTTTAATCAAACTGTCACCTGTACAAAGAGAATTAGAGTTATGGAGAGTGCTAACTTGTGGATCTTCTGGATTGCCAGGGTGTGGGGTAAAGTAGAGACCTTTAAATAGGAAAAGATAGCCTCTGGAAAAAATGGAATATAGCTCTCAGGACAAATGCAAGGAAGAAGGGCCCAACTTCCTCTCCTTATGGGTGTGAGCTTTTCTTTTGCTACCATATCACATTCTGGCTGCCAAATATAAAAAATTTAAGAAAAGAAAATTTGTCATAATTTTTTCTAGAAGAAAAGGGAAAATGAGGGCAGTGCCTATGGCTCAAAGGAGTGGAGCACCTGCCCCATATACTAGAGGTGGTGGGTTCCAACCCAGCCCTGGCCAAAAACTGCAAAAAAAGAAAAAGAAAGAAAAGAGAAAAATGAATAAGATTATTTCAATCATGAGAGGAGTACAGAGGGTTAGAAGGAGATTAAAACAAGCATAAAAGAGCAATACACATTTATAAAGAATATAAATCACAATGAAAGCAAAAGGTTAGGAACTTAAAAATAACAATAAAATAAAATGGATGAGATTTAAAAGAAAATGTAAAAGGCTATACACCAACAAAATTAAAGGTTAAAAACATAAAAATAAATGAGATGAAAAATTAGGATTAACAGTATGAAGCCATAAGGTAAAAAGTGAAAAAATATGTGGAAGTAGATAGAATTTAAGGATTAAGAACAAAAATTTAAAGTTAAAACTATAAAGGTAGGCCAGGCACAGTGGCTCATGCCCATAATCCTAGGAGGCCAAGGCAGGAGAATTGCTTGAGGCCAGGAGTTCAAATCCCACCTGAGCAACACAGTAAGACCCCCCCCCACCCCCGTCTCTAAAAAAAAAAAACAAAACAAAACCAAAAATCAGTCAGGTGTGGTGGTATACACCTGTAAGTCCCAGCTACTTGGGAGACGGAGGCAGGAAGATCGCTTTAGCCCAGGAGTTTGAGTTTGCAGTGAGCTATGATGGCACCACTGCACTTTATCCCAGGCTGTAGAGCGAAACTGCCTAAACAAACAAATAAATACACAAAAAACCCAAATCAAACTATTAGATATAAAAGTAAAACTAAAGTCACAGAAATAATGAGATTAGAGAAATATTTTTAAGTGCATATATGTTTATAATGAAACTTAAGAAAATAATAATGTCAGGCTGAAATAAGAACAAATCTTGGGGTGGTTCCAGATTCCCCTGGTGGATCAAATCTTCTAGAGTAGGGAGCTAAAGGGAAATGTGGTGTCTTACAGTAGAATCACCCACACAGAAATTATGTCAGAAAACTTGTAGAGTTGTTGGTTCTTGCCAGTGATGAGAGGAGGCATAATTCCTTACCACCAAACAGGCGAGATCTGAGTTGGCCCAAATCTGCCCTTGGGCAACTTTCCAGCAAAAGCACTGAGCATCTCCTATGTTCCAGAGAGTGGCTCACATGTTTCCACATTTGAAATTTCATGTAACAATAATTCTAATAATTATTTCCAATAGGTATGAACATCTCCATGTCCAGGTAAATGTAATTGTTTAAAATCATGCAGCATCACTGAGACTTAAACCCACCGCCAGGCTTTATTCTACAGCTTTGCTTGTAAAGCCTCCACTGATTAATTCTCAAATGCCAGACTGGGGAATTGCCCCTTTCATTTCATTTTAGAAGGTTAAGCAAAACTATATTCACAGTTAGGGACCCCCAGCTGTTAGGGATATGGCAATCAACTTGCTTATTTCCCATTTTACTATTTTTCGCCCTTCTCCGCTCATTTGTACATTGTCTGAGTATATTCTATTTACATTCTAGTATTCTAGTTACTTTTACCACATGCTCACTTTGCATTTTAGGCCTGTAGTTAAATATATTTAATTCTCCTTGATAGCCTTTTTGCTAGATTTTCCCCAGTTTTCCTCGAGAAGGGCCCAGGTGAACAATATTCCCAGAATTCTTGCATATGTAAACTGTTAGTTACCCTTCAGCTTGGAGGGCAGTTTAGATGGATATGACATCTTTTATTCTAATTTTTTGTCCTTGAATATGTGGTAAGAATTGCACTTTACTATGTTGGTCCTTAATGGTGCTGTGGGAAAGTCTGACATCAGCCTGATTTTCTTTCTGTTATGAGTGATTTGGTGTGTTATTTGGTTGCTCAAAGAATCCTTTATCTTTAAAGTCTAATACTTTTATTAACATATATCTCCGTTTTGGTCATTTGACATAAGTTTTCCCTAATACATGATTTGTCCTTTCAATATATAAATTCAAGACTTCTTTTACTTCTGCAAATACATTAAGCTTTTCCTCTGTTTCACAGTTTTGCTTTTAGTCTTTGGAAGACACCAATTATGCATATGTTGGATTTTCTGTGTATCTCCTTAATTCTCATTTTCTCCTGAATGCTTTTTATGTCTTCTTTTATATCTGTTTCATTTGTTCACTTTTCTCATTCTTATCTTTGCTATCATTTACAGGCATCTTCTGGATCATCTGCAGTGTATTTTCTGTCTTGTACCTTTTCTAATATATTCTTTATTTCTTAAAAAAATTTGGTCCCCTATTTTATTCCTGTATTCTGCCAGTTTTCATCTCACTTCTTCCCTGGATTCTTGTATTTCAGATATTTTTGTCTTTTTTCATCATTGCATGTAATGAATTTTTAAACTTTATGATGATATATTCAATTATGTTTGTGTAGTGAGTATTCTTCATCTGTAGGAAAATTTACCAGTCTTTGTGTTTGAATAGATCTGTGCCTATGCAATATTTGTTAGTCAATTATATTGGGTGGATTTCTGGACTACTGTGTTCCCCTGAAAATAAGACCTACCCCCCAAATAAGCCCTAGCAGGATTTCTACGCATTTGTTAAATATAAGCCCTACCCCGATAATAAGACCTAGTGACGGGTGTGGCTATTCAGGGTATCTGCATAGCCACGCCATGCATTTTGGCGTGGAGAGGAAGGCATCCCCTAAAAATAAACCCTAGTGTGTTTTCTTGAGAAAAAATAAATATAAGACAGTGTCTTATTTTCGGGGAAACAGTATTGCAGGAAGGTGCTTTGTGCATATGTTGGGATGGGTTGTGAGATGAGTTAGGGGAAGAGGATATGAAACATCTCTGGGCTTTGGAACT
>CAUYQV010162964.1:0-18513 GCA_963574575.1 Galagoides demidoff | reverse complement strand
AAAAAGCTTTTGATAGTAACCAGCATCCTTTCATGATCAGAATACTTAAGAAAATAGGTATAGAAGGGACATTTCTTAATGGTCAAGAGGCCATTTACAGCAAATCTACAGCCAATATTGTATTGAATGGAGTAAAATTGAAAACATTTCCACTCAAATCATGAACCAGGCAAGGTTGCCCACTGTCTCCACTGCTTTTTAATATTGTAATGGAAGCCTTAGCCATTGCAGTTAGGAAAGAGAAAGCAATCAAGGCTATCCATATAGGCTCAGAGGAGATCAAACTTTCACACTTCACAGATGATATGATTGTATACCTGAAAAACCCCAGGGTCTCAACTACAAAGCTTTTAGAAGCAATCAAGGAATACAGCAGTGTTTCAGGCTACAAAATTAATACTCACAAATCAGCAGCATTTATATATACCACCAATAGTCAAGCTGAAAAAATAGTGAAGGACTCTACTACTCCTTTTACCATGGTTAACATCTTTTTACATGAGTAAATTTCAGATTCTTTATAGGTCTTGACACAACCAACCCATAACATATAACAATAATAAGCCTACATGCACTCAATAACATAGCCTTGAAATAGTATAGACTGAAAATATGGAAAAAATGTCAATAAGAAATATAGACAATTATAACAAAATATTTAAGTATCTATATCTCAGAAATTGACAGGTCAAGCTGATTTATAATTGCTTATGAATGTGGAGGGCCAAAATTGCAGTATAGAAATAGCTCTTACCCATCACTCTTAATAAGAATATTTTTTCAGTTTTAAGTAGATATCCACCTGCAGATGGGCCTTCTTGGAATAAGTACCAAGAAAGTGACAGGGGAAGTTCAAAGTGGAGGAGATGATGGGATAGTTCATTATGCAATATTGAATGGTACCTGTGGAGGCACCCACATGTGGGATGGACTGGAGGAGAGAGCCCAGAGGCCCCATGCTAGCCCTGTAAACATTGCAGGTTGAAGTATGAGGGGACCTCCAATGCCACCAAAGACATGTGTTCTTATCACAGAGCTGCTTGGAGTCTGTAAAACATGGCACTGAAGATCAGGAACAGAATGGATATCTATATAACAGAATGGCTACCATTCCAAGTTACTGCAACTGTCATTTCTCAGGTATAGTACAGTAGGTATATACTGGGCTCAGTTTTGCTGCATCATCCCTGCTGAGCAAGAGAAAGAGCAAGCAGAGCACCATCCTGTACCTTGTCCTATGTCTAGGAGCCAAACAGAACAGGTGCCAGAGATGTCACATGCTCCACCTAAGATGCCTTTCATTGACTGCCTTTGTGGGACCCGAGCTGGATCAGAGCCCCAGCTCTCCAGTGGCTCTGGTCCTGCAGCCCCACCAATGTGACCCTTATTCTGCTGCTGGTCCAGTGGGGCTCTACCACCACAGTTCACATGCTGCTGTCCAATCTCATGCCCTGACCTACATAACTCTTGACCTGGCTGCATGCTTTATGTCTGCTCCTAAGGCATTTCTGAAGCCTGGCATGGCCCACAGCTTCATCCCCTGAAGCTCCACCTTTGTCATTCCTTAAGGCTCAAAAAAAGATATACAAATAACCAGCAAACAAATGAAAAAGTGCTCAAAATCACTAATCATCAGGGAAATACAAATTGAAACCACAATGAGATATCATCTTATCCCTGTCAGAATGGCCATTATGAAAAAGTCAAATATATATATATATATATTTGATAGATGCTAGAGTGAATGTGGAGAGATAGGAATGCTTATACATTACAGAACATATACATTATACAATGCAGTCTGTTGGTTAGACTGCAAATCAGTTCAACCTCTATGAAAAATATTACAAAGACTCCTCAAATAAATAATAGATGTAGACTTACCATGAAACCCAGAAATGCCACTACTGGGTGTCTACCCAAAGGATAACTCATTTTGTCTCAAAGACATCTACACCCAAATGTTTGTTGCAGCACAATTCACAATCACAAACGAGTAGAATCTACCCAAGTCCCTATCAATTTGTGAATGGATTAAGAAAATATGGTATATATGTACCACAGAGTACTGCTCAGTCAAGGAAAGGAATGAAATAATGTCTTTTGTAGCAACTTGGGTGGAAATGGGGACTATCATGGTAAGTGAAGTATCTCAGGAATGGGCAAACACCACATGTGCTTCCTAGTAACTGGGAGCTACCTGATGGGCATGCATGGGCACAAAGAGATATAAAGGTCCTTGGAAATCAAGAAGAGGGTAGGGATAAAAACCTGTCAGGTACAACACACAGTATTTAGGCGATAGGCACATTAAAAGCCCAGACTTAAAACATAAAAGATATCCACATAACAAAGACATTTGTGCCCCTTTAATATTTTGAAATAAAAAATTGTGATTAATCAAAAATATTTACATAAAGCTCAAGCTACTAGATGTATAAATGCATAGTATGCATATGGATCAAAGTGTTCCAGAGTGTTGAAGTCCATGCAGGTATTTACTAACATTTGCCACATGTTAGGGTACAAAGGAAATTTAAACAAGTCTAAAAGTATTGAAATCATACAGAATGTGCAGTGAATTTTTTGTTTTGGAGAGACAAAGTCTTACTTTTTTACCCTCAGTAGAGAGCTGTTGTGTCACAGCTCACAGCAACCTGCAACTCCTGGGCTTAGGTGATTCTCTTGCCTTAGCCTCCCAAGTAGCTGGGACTATGGGCACCCACCACAATGCCCAGTTATTATTTTGTTGCAGTTTGGCCAGGGCAGGGCTCGAACCCACTACCCTCAGTATATGAGGCCAGTGCCCTACTCCCTGAGCCACAGGCACTGCCCTGCAGTGATTTTTTTTTAATAATTAAAAGACAGTAATAATAACTCTCACACTTGTAAGAGAGTAAGAGCAAAAAAGTTAAAATAGCAGTTCACTATAGTGTAATTGTATAAAATAAATAATAATTCATAATTTAAAATGCTTATAGTTAAGTGATAAGAAAATTCTGTATCAAATAACTTGTGGTATAAAGTAAAATTAATACCTAGAAAGACTTTTTCATCTTTCTTAAAAAAAAATGACTAGTTAATGCTTAAGAGGCTAGATTAATGACATAAAAGTAAGCCAAAGAAACATAAAATGAAGAAAATTCACAAAGAGCAACTACTAATAAAATACTCAACAACCAGAAGAGTGAGAGAGTAAAATAAAATAACTAAAAGATGATTATTTTAAAAGTTTAACAAAATATATAAACTTTCCAAATTGAATTCAGCACAAGAATAGGGAGATTAATACATTTGTGTTTTTAAAAGATGAGCAATTAATGGATGCTTTTACATTAATACATTAGACAAAATAAATTATTTTCCAGAGAGGCAGTTCTCAAATATTTTGGTCTCTGGAACACTATGATTTTAAAAATTATTGAGGACCCCAAGAGCTTGTATTTATTCAGGCTTTATTTATAGTAATTTACCTTTTAAAAAATAAAACAATGTTAAAATATACATTGCTTATACATTTATTAATACATTTTATAACATAATAATAATGAACTCATTGCTTTTTAATATAATTAACATACTTTAGCTGTACATGTATATATGAACTACATAAAATAACTGTGCTTTAATGAAATAAACTATAAATGTTTCCAGGACAGTGGCCCTTTTTATTTAAAATCTGGCTTAATATTACAAAAAATCTGCTCAGGTATCAGAGTTTAATCTCTGAAATTCTGAAATAAAATTCTGAACACTTGTGAGAGAATAAAAGGAAAAAGTTAAAACAGTATTTAAGTATAACGTAATTATAAAAGAATTTTTTACTTTATGGACCCTCTGGAAGTTTCTGTAGGAACCACAAGGGTTTCTAGATCACAATTTGAAATAAGCTGTTCTATAATAAATATAAACACATCTGAATCAAGAAGAAATATAAAACATGACTAAATTTTTCACCATTAAAGTAGAAGATCAGCAATCAAAAATCTGGGCCAATTCCATTCCTAAACAAAGGCAAAGGGGACAGGAATGATACAAGACAAATTATACCAGCCTGTCAAGAACAAGTAATTGAAAATAAGCAAAAAATAGAAAAAGGAAGGTGAGTCCCCTGTGTGGTGAGTGTAATGCAGGCAAGCAACTTGTAACAAGAAAGCAAATTTCAGCTACCTTATTACTAGAATTGATGAGAGAATTCATTTGGATTAATGGATATGAGCTCAGCATGAAGAAAGTGTAGCATTCATATATCCCACCTGTTTTTACTATTTCAGGTATTAGTACAGGAAAACAGATTACCATTTATAAAAGTAAGGTGTAGACTGGGTAAAACATCAAACAAAAGAGACACCCCTTTATAAACAAAATTTAAACATATTATTAAAGGTTATAAAAATAAAATGTGAAAAAAATTTCATGTTCCATTATGAAAAGACTTGGTAACATTTTAAGTCAAAATCAATTATCACCAGGTTATTTTGTAAATGAATACATTTACTGTATGTATTCCAATTTAATTTTTCAAATAAAACTTGACAAACTATTTCTAAAAGGATACTGCTCAATGTCAAGTTCTAAAAGAGTCAGAGAAAATGGAGAATTTTCGACCTATTAAGTTTCAGACCCATTGAGTCACATGGGTAGTTTGTATGAACTTCAAAGTTTTAGAAGCACTGTTTTTGAAAAATCTAAGAATGGCCAAAATAGTCTTAAAGAACAAAAATTAGAGGGACCTTGACATATCATATATTAAGATTTACCTTTACTACAATCCCATTTAAGGCAAAGTGGCTTTGATACATGGATAGATGAACAATAAGTAAAAATGGACACTAGGAATAGAACCTATTTAACATAGCATCATGGCATCATGGCAATAAATAAATAAAACACTGCAAATCAGGATGAAAGGCTTGTTTTTTTAGTAAATGTCTCTGGGACACTGTGTTTTCATTTCATATATGCATATCTATCTACATATAAATATGTATATTTACATATGCTATATTGGTCAAATGCCCTACATGATAAAAGTAAAATTTTATAAATATTTAAAGTAATTATGAGTAACTACATTAATAATAGTAATTTTGTATAAGCTTGGTAGAAGGAAAATTTTACTACATGTCTTAGTCAACTCAAGCTGCCATAACAAAATAGCACAGACCCTGTGGCTTATACAGTAGTAATTTTCTCACAGTTCTAGAGGCTAGAAGATCAAGGTCTAAGTTTTAGCCGATTCAGTTTCTGGTACTGGTTCTTTATCCTGGCTTGTGCATATAGCTCTTAGCACATGTGGAAAGAGAGATAGAAAGACAGATAATCAGATACATCTCTTTTTATTTTTATAAGGCACCAGTGATATCAAATTAGGGTCCAACCTGCTACAGACTAAATTTTTGTGTTACCTCAAAAATTCATCTTTGAAGCGCTGACCCCCAATGTGAACTGCTATTTAAAGAAAGGGACTTTACAGAAATACCATAATGGCTTGGTGTTAATCTAATAGGTTTGTGTCCTTGAAAAAGAGACAGCAGAGAGCTCTATCTCTCTCTACCTGCACACAAGAAGAAGTCATGTGAACACACAATGAGATGAAGGCCACCTACTTTTCAAGAAAAAACACCTATGCAATGATACTTGTTCAAGCATGGTGAGGAAGACTTTATTCGGGGCCATCACAATATGTATAAAGACAACTTTAATGGGGTCTTGCAGTGAGGGAGAGAAATTGTCCTCAATTCCAAATACAGTGTGGGCAAGTGGGAATTTATAACTGAAAAACACCATGGGAAGGGAGGTAGTAGATGGAAAATTACTAACAGAGCAAACATGTCAGGGGTAAGGCTAAACTAACTTACTAGCCAAACTAACTTACTAGCCAACCTAATAGGAATGCTGGAAATAGGCCAGGGGGATCAGATATCACCTTGGGCAAGATAGGAACAAGAGGAACCTGACCAGATACTGAGGATGGGGGATCATGGCTAAACTGACCAAACAGATATGAACTAAAATAAAATCTTAAAGCTCCCTCTTCAGTGACTAACTGGACACCCTCTTGGCCAACAGGATCCCTAAAACTGAGTTGCTAGCCATGAGAAAAGAGATCAGACATGCCTCATCTTGTCCCCTCCCCTTCTTAGAGATGTCCTTTGTGACTCACTAACAGGCCTGAGGCTGTGCAAGACCTACCTGCAGGGCCTTGATATACATAACAAACCACTTGAGCCTGTCTGGTAATTTGTCTCTAACAGACCCTTTATCTTAAGCATTCCTTCTCCCTGACTTCCATCTCTTAGAGGAGCCTAACTTTCAGCCAGTTGTCAGCTAAAGAATCTTTAAACCCACTTGTAACCTGTAAGCTCCCACTTGCAGACTTCCCATTTGAGGCCAAATCCATGTACATTTTCCAGGTATTGGATTATGATCTCGCCTATAATCTCTGTCTCCCTAAAATGTATGAAACTGAACTGGAACCCACCACCTCCAGTCCATTTGCTCAAGGCTTCTTAAGTGTGGCTCCGGGTCATGGTCCTCAAATTTGGCTCAGAATAAACCTCCTCAAATTATTTTTCTGAACATTACTTCTTTTCCTTTGACAGGTGGTTCTTTTGCCCAAACTGGATTTCTACAAAGAAATACACAGAAGGGCATAGGAGAAGGTTCAGAAGCCTTTCTAAAGTTTGGTCAAGCAAACAATTTTTATCTTTACAAACCGAGAGAAGAGGTGTCAGAAGAAACCTACCTTGCTTCTACCTTGAACTCGGCTTCCCAGCCTCCAAAATTTTGATAAATTTCTGTTGTTTTAGTCACCCAGTCTGTAGTATTTTGTTACAATACTCTGAGTAGATTAATATAACACTGTTATGACCTCATTTAACCATAATTACCTCCTAAAGTCCCAATCTTCAAATACAGTCACATTAAAGTTTAAGGCTTCAACATATAAATTTCAGGGTGGAATAATTGAATACATAGCACTCTACTAGATATAAAAAGTACAAAACAAAATCAGAAGCTTGATAAATATGACTCCATTGAATAAAAATCTTCTATATGACAAATGTACTATAAATGAGATCATGGTGCTAGCCATAGACTGAGAGGAGATATTTTTAGCAATTACAATAAATAAAAGGTAATGAGAAAATGTAAGTAACTGCTACAAATCAATAGGGAAAGATAAATATCTCAAAAGGAAATATGCGCAAAGGATATAAACAGAAATTTGTAAACAAGGAAGCACAATGGCCAATAAACATACGAAAAGACTCAACCATTTTGCATTTCTGTGGAGAAATGCAAATTTTGAAAAATGAGATTCTTTTCATATGCAGGTGATTAGCAAAATAAAAAATTAATCTGGCACTATTAAGTATTTGTAGGATGTTGGGGAAAGAAAACTCCCATAGACCTTTTATTGAATGGTGTATTGGTTAAACCATTTGGGATAGAAGTTTCCGTCTTTCCAGGATAATTGAGAGCAGACGTATTGTGTGATGCAGCCAAGACACTTTTATTTTAAAACCTACTGAAATTCTCTTACCTATAAAGAAGAAGACATGCAAAGCTATGAGCCCTGAAATACTGTTTGTAGGACTGAACTGGAACTAATCCAAACATTTTCATCAGTAGAGAAGTAGATAACATAATTTTTCGTCTGTTTATTCAATAAAGTACTACAGAGCATTTCCAAGGACTGAACTAGACTCTCTATACACCATACAAATGGACTAGAATATAAATCGTTGAATTTTTCAAAAAAAAAACAAAGCCACAGGATGTTACCCAGAACAAGATAGATTTTATGTAACTTCTACAATGATGCAAGGTATAAGGATCAAGAAAACTAATAGTGTGAATCGGCATTCTTTCCTGGATATTTGAAATGTAGTTTAGTTATACAGGTGTCTATGTTAAGACCTTTGTACAGGAAGAGTAATTCCTAATAATATTTATTGGAACAGATTATGCAACTTGAACTAAGACAATACCTCTCAATGGAAACACTCATCTTTTTCTCATGGGACTCCTTCAGTCTCCTTGTCCACAGAGGTACTGGTGAGAGAGGGATAGCTACCCATTGGGGACAACTTCGAAATTTTATCTTTTATTAATTTAGGAGGAAAGTCTCCTGCGACAGCATAACAGGAGTGATGGAAGTGAAGGTAATACCTATGATGCTGATTTCAGATGAGCTTTTCTTGGCTTCCTGGGAATTAATCACAGCACAAATGCATAATAGAGATATGAGGAGTTCAACTGCTGAATTCAGGACTAATGGAATTCTGAGACCAGAGGCCAATGGGGTATGCTGGCCCCTATTCCTTCAGTTAGATGCCCGTAATCACATGCAAGCCATGCTCTGGTGGGCATTACCTTCCATAAATCCCATCTCTAATTATTTTTATGATGGTCTGATCCCTCCAAATGGGCCATCTCATACATTACGTTTGACCCTCATGATTTAATGAGCTATTCCCTGAATATAAAGGGTATTCAGAGATGCATTGATTCTTCAGAACCCTAGAAAAGTGGCAAATGGAGGCTGAGATTGATTGGTTTATGGTTGGCCTGGTGGGTGAGCAAGAAGGATAATCCTATGGGGACCAGGTAAATAGACCAGATCTGTCCCCAGCAGCTGCAGCCCCTAGGAAAGTGGCTGGCTGTGCGGTGCTTCTTCAACCTGCTGCTCTTGATCCCTGCCCACTCTGGGGAAAGAGAACAACTTGCAGGCAAAATCCCCCCAGGTTGTTGGAGGGATTTACATTTTAAAGGTCCTATTCTACCACTTTTCAACCAGTAGCTCTGTAGACAGGAAAGAGTCTGAAGGAGGCCAGTGAGAAAAAGATCAGTGTTTCCGCAGAGAGGTATTGTCTTTATTTCAATTTACAGGTCTATTCCCGTAAATAGTATTAAGAATTACTCTTCTGATACAAAAGTTTTTATCACAGACACCTGTATAACTAAATCACCTATAAAATTTCCTAATTTGAGCTCAGCATTCTGCATACCACCTGGTAGCATAACTCATTTTTAGCCTGCCACTATATTCCTGAATCTGTTTATCCACCCTGATTCCTCTTACAGCACTGATAAGAACGCATTATGCAGATGTCTTGAATTAGTTTAAGTTCTAATTGACAGAACACTTGAACTTGAGTGAGAAGATAAACACTAGATAAACTGTATTTATACCTTTGTTTATCTGCTCGGGCTGTTTCTGTAAATGTTTAGAAGAGAAAAATTTCAACCATTGAATAGCTTTTCATGTAAATCATGACGGCTAGTTATTTATTTAATTCCAAATGTTAGTTTGAGAAGTTTTACACCAAAAAATATTCAAACTTTCATACTAAGCCAACTATGCTGTCAACCTTAAGGGATGAAATTAAGAAAATATGGTTAAGTATAGAGTTTATTCGAGCACAAAATTTGAGGTATATGACCTGGGAAATACCAACTCTAAATAAATGGGGACAGGGAAGTTTTATCAAGATTACATTTTTCAAACAAGACTAATGGAAATGGTACAGCAATTTGATTGGTTACAGACAGCAATATGCCAAGAACTGTTATTTTTTTACTCCATGAAGAGGAGCGGTCATATGGTGGTAGGCCCAGGAGTGTCTCAGATCTCGGGCTTATCATGCTTTTCTCGTTATTATTAGAGAAAGAAAAAGGCAGCTAGGTGACTTAGGCCACGTAGCCACATTTCTCTTAAGGCTCAGAATAATTTAACCTTCCAACAGCTTTAAGTTTGAATATTTAATTTCAGAATGATTATTTTGTTTGAAACTTGAAATGATTACGACATTGCTTTTCAAATTATATTACATTTTGAAAAATTTTAGCAGACAAAAGGCTCTCAAAATTTGTTTTACCTTTATAAGAATGAATACTTTTGTGTTGCTGAATTGTGACATATTGTTTATTCATAATTTTAGGCCCATCTGTCAAATTTTTGCTATGATATATCAAATCAATTGGAAAAAATTTAAGAAGTCATAATCAAATAATCAGTTTTCTGGTTTTCCACTGCTGGGTTGCTGGGTATATACCCCAAGGAAAAAGGGTCATTTTATAAAAATGACACCTGCACTCAAATATTTACAGCAGCACAATTCACAATCACAAAGACAGAAACAACCCAAGTGCCCACCAACACATGAACAGATTAATAAAATGTAGTGTATGCGTACTATGGAGTATTACTGAGTCATAAAAAAATGGCCGTCTAGTATTCTTTTGACCAACTAGTAGGGAACTAGAAACCACTCTTCTAAGTGAAACATCACAGGAATTGAGAAATAAACACGTGTCCTCAATATGAAGTTGGAACTAATTGATCAACACTTTGGTGCACATACGGATGTAAATTTCAGAGAAAATTAAGCGGGAGGAAGATAAGAGGAGGGAATGCGTGAATTTACAGCTATTTGGTACAGAGCATGCTGTCCGGATGGGGGCCATTTGTACATGGATAACTGACTCAATCTGTACAAAAACAAAGTATGTAAATAAAACATGTGTATGTACCCCCTAATGTTCTGAAAATAAAAAAAAATAGTTTTGTCTCCAAATATACACTTTAAATATTTTAGTTTAGGCTACTGATCAGCAGAATACAAAGATCTCAAAATGTCATCCCCCACTGTTGCCAGACTCATTTGCTTTGAACATGTTGCCAGTAGTGATGCATTTGCAACTTTGAAATTTTATGTTCTTTTTGTATGTTTTTTTCCAAATTTTGAGGACTTTATTTTTTAATACTGACCATCATTAATACTTTTTAAAAAGTCTACTTTGTGTTTAGTGCCATTATAGGAACCTTTCTTCTTAAGAGGATTGTAGTCTAATAAGAGAGCTGTTACATACAAGAAAAAAATTTTTAATAGAATTAAATGATATAAGCTTATAGTTCAAAAAAGGGATGAGCCCATGAATCTTTTTGTTGGTTTTAGTCTGAATTCCTCTTTTGCAAATAATTCAGTTTTTGTTTTTATAAAATCCTTAGGAAAAGACTGTCATAATGATAGAAGCAGAATGACATTCAAGGTGACAAAATAAGTTAAGCATTTTAGATTCCTGACATAAAATATGAGGAACCAAAATGTATTTAGATGAAATCAACATTAATTTGACAAATTGAGGATGAAGTATTTAAAGAAAAAAAAATATTGCTGGATAGATCTTGAAAGGTTAGTGGCATAGATAAAAAGAAAGAGACTCGGGGGAGGGAATGGTAAATGTTTTGTAACTCTAATAAGCACAGTCGATTTGAAGAAATGTGGGCTAGGAAGCTGGTTAAAGTAGATTTACACTGGGGAGCACTAAGAGACCCTTTTATTCTTTGGAAAAGATTAAAAGCCATGCTGAGGCATTTTAATCTATCCTATCTAAAAGGGTCGATATGTGATTGAAAAATAACTGTGAAACAATGTTGCAGAAGATTATTTGAAGGAGAAAAAAAGTTGAAGAGAAGAAATCACGTTGAAATTATGTAGCCATGAAAAATGTTAGCCAATGAGGACAAGAATGAGAGTTATGGCCCTGAAAACTGCAAACAATTAGTGGGTTAGTATTGTTCTCCATCCTATATCTGATAAATTACGCTTAATGCTGAGGCTGAAAGTATGAAAAGTTTAAATGCAGAGCATGATGGGGCTTCAATAGTCCCCTCAGTGGGACTAAACTTTAGGTGGGCTTCTTCCTGACTCGGCGCCCCAGACCTTTCTTTCTCTTTTTTGTAGTTTTTGGCTGGGGCTGGGCTCAAACTCGCCACCCTTGGCATATGTGGCCAGCACCCTACTCCTTGAGCCACAGGCACCACCCCCTTTCTTTTATTTTTTTACAGCACTTACTTTAGCAAACCTGAAGTTGTAAATTCTTTTCATGCCCCTTTAAAATGTGTGCAAATCTTCTCGCCAGTTTTGCATTCAAGGAAAAGTCTTTCTCCGGGACTTCAGATCCATGTCTGCGTTGGTTAAACACCAAAGGAGATGAACACTTCTCTCTCAGTTTCTGTGGAAAATGAGGAGCTTACCTTCAGTGGGCATCTTGTCTCCGGCTGTGAATCTGCTCTTGTCAAGACGATAGATGAAGGTTTACTTTTCCTTTGGTTGAGTCCAATCAATAAAACAGATAGTCCATGATGCCCTGATTCCTACACTACCTCTTAAAATACCTGCAGACCTTTGTTTCCGTCGCTCTCCGCTATGGCAGTAGTATTGAATGAAGCCTTCCCTGCCTGTGTAGTTGTGTGTTCTGATGACTTCACTCACCAGCTATTCCCTCATCTCATTCTCTCTCTAGTCCCTGAGACACAAGAATATTGAAATTAGACACGATAATAATACTGCAGTGTCAAAGAAGAGTCATACGTTTCTCACTTTTAAAACAAAAGCCAGAGAGCATTATGACAAGGCATGTCAAAGCCAGTACAGGCCAAAAGCTAGGCCTTTGCCCCAGGTAGTTAAGTTGTGAAGGTAAGCAAAAGTTCCTATAGGAAATTAAAAATGTTCTTTAAATTGACACACAAATAATAAGAAAGTGAAACAGCCTTATTGCTGATACAGGGAAAATCTTAGTGGCTGGGTAAAAGACAAAACCAGCCACAGTATTCCCTTAATATAAAGCATAATCCAAGGGAAGGCCCTAAGTCTCTTATTCTATGGAGGCTAAGACAGATAAGGAAGCTGCAGGGAACAAAAAGTTGGAAGCTCATAGAAGTTGTTTCAGGAGGTTTAAGGAAAGAAGCTACCTCTAGAACATGAAGTGCAAGGTGAAACAACAAGTATTGATGTAGAAACCACAGCAAGTTTTCCAGAAGTCCTGGCTGAGACCACTGATGAAGACGTCCACACTGCACAGCAGATTTTCAATGTCGATGAAGCAGCCTTCTTTAATAAGATAGCACCAAATCTTTACATACCTAAAGAGGAGTGGTTGATGCCTGGATTCAAAACATCAAAGGGCAGATTGACTCTCTTGTTAGGGACCGATGCAGCTGGTGACTTTAAATTTTACCAAATTCTCTCTCACCCTTCTGTAAATACTAGGCTCTTTAAGAATTATCCTAAATCAATTCTGATTGTGCTGTATAAATGGAAGAGCAAAATCTGGCTGAACAGCACATCTGTACATGACATGATTTACTACGTATTTTAAGTCCAGTTTAGACCTACTCCTCAGGAAAAAAAAAAAAAATCAAAATATTACTGCTCATTGACAATAAACTTAGTCACCCAAGAGTCTGATGAAGATTTACAAGGTCATTTCATTTTTATGTCTGCTAACATAACATCCATTCTGTAGCCTATGGATCAATGAGTACTTTTGATTTTTTAAGTCTTACCTTTTAAGAAATGCATGTTATCAGTCTATAGCTGCCCTCGGTAATGATTTCTTTGATGGGTCTTGGAAAAATAAATTGAAAATCTTCTGGAGAGCACTCACCATTCTAGATGCCATTATGAATTTCATAATTCATGGAAGGAAATCAAAATACCAACATTAAGAGGAATTTGCGAGAAGGTGATTTCCAAAACTCATGAATGACTTTAAGGCGCTCAAGACTTCCTTGGAAGAAGTAACTGCAGATGTGGTAGAAGTAACAAAAGAACTAGAATTAGAAGTAGGGGCCACAGATGTGATGGAACTGCTGCTGTCCATAATGAAGCTTGAACAAATGAGGAGACGCTTCTTATACAGGAACAAGGAAAGTGATGTCTCGAGATGGAATCTACTTCTGGGGAAGATGCTGTGAATATTGTTTGAATGACAAAAGGGAATTTAGAATGTTACAGAAAATTAGTGCCAAGATTTGAGAAGATTTATTCTGTGGTTAAAGTTCTACTCTGGGTTCAATACTATCCAGCAGCTTTGCATGCTATGGATCATCTTTTGGGAACATTAATCAATTAATGCACTAAAATTCATTGTATTATTTTCAGAAATCAGCATAACCACCCAAACTTTAGCAACCACCACCCCAACCACCAACAGCCATCAACATCAAGACAAGACCCTCCACCAGCAAAAAGATTACAGCTCACTGAAAACTCAGATGATCATTAGCATTTTTTGCAATAAAAGTATGTGCGTTTTTTAGATATGATGCTATTACATACTTTGACTGCAGAATGATGCAAACATCACTCTTATATGCACTGGAAAACCAAAAGATTTGTGTAACTCTATTGTGGCATTTGCTTTAATGCAGAGAAGATCGGAGCCAGATCGGCAACATCTCCTAGTGAGGCCTGTGATAGGAGATTGTTCACAGTTTTAGGGAAAACCCAGATCACAAACGGTATTTTGACTATGTCACAATCGGGACTTTCCTTTGAGTGAATGTAAACTTCTCTGGAGCTGTAAACGGAGGACTGCCATGACATACTTTATATTTTAAAGTGATCACTCTAGCTGCCATGTGGAGAGCAGGAATAAGAGGTAGATACAAGAAAACCATTTAAAAGACTAGTGTAATAATCCAGTTAATGTGTCCTCAAAAGGGAACACTCCCAGTGAGCTGAATTTTGGACAAATACATCTAGTTGTTCATTTTGCATGGAAGGAACGATATACCATGATCCTAAATCATGAGCATTGGCTACTGGATTTTATTGGTTTGTGAGGAACTTAGAGAAACCAGACTGGAAAATTTACGTTAATGTGAAAAGTTGTTTTTGACCTCTCAGAAAGAAGATAGAGTACAAGCAATCTTCTCCCTACTCCAGCCTGGCAGTCCCCACTCCTACACCACCTCCTTTAAACATCTCTCCCAAGCGTAATTCAGTGGCCTTTGTGCATTATGATGGTGTCACCTTCCTATTTCAATGATTTTAGCATCATTACAATACTTGCTATATTATATTCCCTCTATTGAATTACCTGTTGTTTGTTTTTAATCTCTGACTATTTACTGAGTACTACAATTGGTTTTTATTTTATCCTATGAGTTAATTGAGCATTAATGTACTTCTTAGGATATAGCAATAATTAATTTGTCTGTTTATGGGAGAAAGAAATGTTTAGTTTTTCTGTTTGTTTTTCTGTTGATTGTTGCTTGTTGGATGGTTTTTGTTACTGTGAAAGAATAGTATTTAAAATTTTATTTGTACTTTCCAAGTTACAGCCTCAGGAGATGTGTGGAAAATTATCTTTGTTTTTATTTCTGAACCAAAAATATGTCTGGATTTACATCTATGTGAAAATGGCTTAAGAAGTGACCATGGGCAAGTCTATTTTGCCACATCATTTTCTGGAAAGGTCTTACCAACTATATAACACTATTCAGAAACCCAGTCCCTATAAAGATTTCCTCTATATCATTTTCCAAATAATGTCCATCTTGAGTAATGAAAAACAGTTCATGGAGGTGCACAGCAATGTATAACCTACAACCTCACAAGGGTTGTGGGGATTCTTAAGAGCTCTCGTGAGATCTGAAAGAAAACTTGAATTCAGCTGCTATGTTATAGTACCCTCATCTGCAAAATTGAAATAATAAAAACTTCCCTAGCTCTCTTGGGTGCTGAAAAATTAATTAGAGTGTTATTGTTCTTTGATAATCACAAATGAAATGACCATGCAAGCACAAATTTTGATTTCTGTTTTAATGTTAATGCTAACAATACAAATTAACATTTCTGCACTTTCTCTTGTTTTACTTGATCATTGGTAATTTGTAATTTTTAAATACTGTGGAAAACTACATATTTAAGAAAAGAAAATACAACTTAAGGAAAACTTTATGAAATGAAATTTAAATTCTACAGAGAAAGAAATTTATTTCATTCACTACTTTTTAAAACACATAAAAGCTGGGCAGTGCCTGTGGCTCAAAGGAGTAGGGTGCTGGCCCCATATACCGGAGGTGGCGGGTTCAAACCCAGCCCCAGCCAAAAACTGCAAAAAAAAAAAAAAAAAAAAAAAACCCACATAAAATCATGCCTGATACTTTCAGGTATGTGTTTATTGACTAAATATGTGTAGCAAGAATTTTGTTAATGTGTATATTCACAGTTTTATTTTGAAACTCACCACAAAGAATATCAATCTGAATTTTTATCTACATTAAAAATCATATCACGCATACACAATTGTTTCGTTATGATATAACTATAATATGTAATGTTCCATAAGCAGTACCCTTTAAGTTGAGAAAGATTAAAAGACATAGTTTCATTTTATTGTTGCTATTGTTTAGGGAACCCAAAGGATCTAGATAATATGAATATACTTACTTATAAATATGATTATTTATATATTGCAAATAAAAGCCACCACAAGTCCAACCTTAATTTCATTTTTATTTCTCTGTATTTGTATGATATTTCATAACCATTACTATGTAATTATGTTAATGTTTCTTATATTTTAATGTATTCCTGTAAGGTCTTCTCATGTTTATGTATTCTTTCCTACATTTACACAAGTATTTACTTTTAGTTTTATTGCCAGATTGGCATATCATTTTTACTTTCCTCTTCTAAAACTCTCTATCTCTCTGGTTCTGACAGAAATCTAAAATTCAGAGCAGGTATCATGGAATTGTATTAATAAACTTAATTAACAAAAGCAGCCTTATTTCAGTGGCATGAATTTATGAAACCGGCAAAGCTAACTTCTATCATTCCCTCAGGCATCTAATTTGTAACAGCCTATAACATATGAAGGTGACCATTCCCAGTTATGTGAGAAATTTATTTGGACATCTTCAAAAAAAAAAAAAGAAAGAAAAAAAGAAAAACACAAACAATAAGACCTTTCTTTACAATTAATACCTCTCAGAATTGCTATGAATTTTATTGTTATTGTTGTTGTTGCTTTGGCATTAGTGGGTTCTGTGCTGCCTCAGCTTTGTGGGTCTCGTTCTCTCATTGTGAATCTGGGATTCTCGTATCAGGAACACTCCCTTCCACATCTCACCGGGAGGAAGGAAACTTACCCCACTCCTCATTGTCCCTCTATCTTCCACTTATTTCTCTTTTCAGTGAGCAGGCATCACTTCCATCCTCCAGAAGGGTGCTGTTTAGGTGGAAGATTTGTGAGATCCCGACTGCTGCTGATGTTGAAATCCTAAACCCAAAAGTGATGGCGTTAGGAGGTGGAATTCCTGTGAATGGAAGTAACACCAAAGAGTCGCCTCCCTCTCTCTCTGTCACGTGAAGATGTACTAAGTCATCCGCCTGTAACCCAGAAAAAAGGTCTCCCCACAGCCTTGACCGAGCTGACATTGTGACCTTCAATTTCCAGTCTCCAGAACTGTGAGGAATAAATCTGTTGTTTATAAGCAACTTAGTCTATGATATTTTATTACAGCACACGAACTGCCTGAGACAGGTCTCGTTCAGTAAGCATATTGGTTTCTTTTTGTGGACTCCTAAAATGCCCTACTACTTGGCAAATATTCCATTTAATATTTGTCAACAAATTATACCTTCTATAAATCTCCAGAGATCCATATTTATTGAATGTCCCCAATGCTTTATTTCTAGTAAAAAAAATTATAAATTGTGTTTACAGCTTGAAGGTAACACCAGGAACTTTGAACAGTGTTTTTGGCTGTATGAAGTCAAATCATTACAACGTATTTACTACAGGAAATATATGTCTACTTCCACATTTGTATAACTCATTTCTAAGTTTGTTGTGACTTGGAGATAAGAAATTGCTGAGTATTAACCAAATAAGCCTGTTTTAAAAATACATCTATTACCACCATAAGCAGCCACTCCCAAACCTGGTGCTGCTCCATTCAGTTTGTTTAGTAAAGTAATCTCTAATTGCTCATTGTACTGGAAGTCCTCAACTAAGTGTTTCATATGGGTTGTAAGAATTTACCCTAAAAGGCATTATGTATAATCTATTCTAGCCCATCTACGAGTATTCTACTTTTCTCTTTTCACACTGTATCCATTTTTATGGTCAACCATTAAACTGCCAACGATGACCACAGACAGCATTGCTTTTGTTAGCGGTACTTATTTTCAAGGCTTAGGTTACTGCTGTTGCTACGATTGGATCCTCCATCAGTGCCAGTGCTGTTGATCTGGCTGATGTTGCCTTCCTATCAACAGTTCATATGCTATGAAGCAATGTCAGAAGCACTGATACCTCATACACCCACCTTTCCAAGGATATTATAAAAAACTAGGTTTTTTGCTTTTAGTAGTCAACTTCCACAGCTGTGCCAAATAAAGATCTGAGGTGAGGGGGGCAGAAATTGTAAAAATAAACCAGAAATCTGGCTTGGCGCCTGTGGCTCAATTGGCTAAGGCGCCGGCCACGTACAACTAAGGTGGCAGGTTCGAATCCCCAGCCCAGGCCCACCAAACAACAACGATGGCTGCAACCAAAAAATGGCCAGGTGTTGTGGCGGGTGCCTGTGGTCCCAGCTACTTGGGAGGCTGAGGCAGGAGACTCACTTGAGCCCAGGAGTTGGAGGTTGCTATGAGCTGTGATGCCACGGCACTCTACCCAGGGGGATAGCTTGAGGCTCCG
>CAUYQV010162957.1:0-12002 GCA_963574575.1 Galagoides demidoff | reverse complement strand
TTTCTCAAGAAGACACACTAGGGCTTATTTTCAGGGGATGTCTTATTTTTATTAAGTGTAATACAACAATCTACATTTACTCAAATACAGTTCAGTCATCTTCTTCTGAAACCTGACAGGGGCAGCCGACCTTGTTGGTGGGGCTGGCGCTAGTGATGCGTGAACTCCTTTCCCCTAGCTGCTCGCGTGTGTGCATTAGGATGCCTGCAACAGCGGGCGCAAGTGAAAACGGCTTAGGGAAAGGAGCTGTGGCAAATAAAAGGTATTCCAGTCTTCCTTACCGCTCAGCGCTGAAATGCATCACTAGGTCTTATTATTGGCATAGGGCTTATATTTAACAAAGGCATAGAAATCCTGCTAGGGCTTATTTTGGGGGTAGGTCTTATTTTAGAGGAAACACTGTAGTTATCTTAATACTTTCATCTTTTAACTTTTATACTAGAGTTGAAAGTTGTTTATGTGCCAATATCACAGTACTGGAGTCTTTGGAATTTTATTCTATATTTATTAACACCTTTGCGAGTGATTTTTATACCTTCACATGTTGGCATGTTGCTGGTCAGTGCCCTTCTTATCAACTAGAAGAACATATTTAGCGTTTCTTGTAAGGTATGTCTACTGGTTATAAACTCCATTAGCTTTTGTTTGTCTGGGATAATCTTTATCCCTCCTTCATTTCTAAAAGTCATGTCTGTAAGTCCTGTATACTTACTTCACTCTTTTCATTTTTTTTTTTTTTGTTTCTCTGACTGAATAATTTTAAATGATTTATCTTTGGGTTAGCTGACTTTTTCCTTCTACTTACTCAATTTTTTCTATTGAAGCTTTCTGTTGAATTATTTATTTTAGACATTGTATTCTTCAGCTCCAGAATTTGTTTGGTTCTTTTTATGTGGTTTCCATCTCTTTTGAACTTCCGATTTTGTTCATGTGTTATTTTCCTGGTTTTGTTTAGTTTTCTGTATACTCTTAAAGTTCACTGAGTTTCTTGAAGATGATTATTTTGAATTATTTGTCAGGTAATTTTTAGATCTCCATTTCTTTGGGGTCAGTCAACTAAAGCTTCACGGATCTATTTTGTCACTTTGGTGATGTCATACTTGCTTGATTCTTTGTGTTTCTTGAAGAGTTGTGTTGCTGACTTTGCATTTGATGAAGCAGTCACCTCTTCTCGTCTTTACTGAATGACTTCAGGAGGGAAAAACCTTAGCCAGCAAGCCCAGTGAGAGATTCTGAAGGTCTCTCAGACCTTTGCTGTGGGTGCACCAACTCCATTCCTTGTGTGCGCTGCAGGGGATAGTTTTAGGGATTGTGTGCCTTCTCTTGATCCTTCAAAGCCAGGCTTGGTACTGTTTGTCTCTATTTGTTTTCCCTAAGTCTGTCCTGAAATGCTTGTGGCTGAGTGCCTTCTGTCAAAGCAGCAGAGTTGACCTATCTGCTAAGATCCACCTGCTGTGTGGATCTACGTGCTATCACAGGATCTCATATGAGCTGTGCATGTGGATACACAGAGCAGTACTCACTGTGTATGTGGGGAAGCATGACAGGTGCTGGGCGTGTGTGTCAACTGTGCAATTGTAGAATCTTTGGGGAGGTCATTCTGGGGGGCTCATGTGTCAGTCTCTTGGTGGAGCCTGAGAAATGGTTAGCAAGATCTATGGCTAGTCTCTTCAATGAATCCACTCTTGCATTTTATTTTTATTGGGGTGCTAAAACATCAGACTCTGGGGTTCCCTCCAAAATATCCTCCATGAATAATTACAAAATTGGTAATTATTTGGGGCATGAGAAAAGAATCTCCCAATCCATCATCTTGTCAACATCATTCCCTGTTTTGGTTATTTTTTTTCCCCCATTGGGTCCAATTATTTATTGACAAAAGTCATTTAGCCTTTAATTACAAGCTGGTTAATGTAGCCTTCATGGCATTTTCTTAGTTATTGTGTTAAGACATTTATATTCTACATTTAGTAAATTTTACATGTACCCTTGTAAGATGCACCACAGGTGTGGTCCCACCAATCCCTGCTTTTTTTTTTTTTAAGTTATGTCTGGTAACTTTCATGTATAGAACACCACAATCTTTCTTCTTATTGTGATTCATGGAAGAAATGCTAGTTTCTCCATTTTGGATAGTTTTCCTTATTTTTTAGTAGGAAAAATCAAATGTGATCTCACCTAAATGTGAATTATGATTCAGAAGAATGGATGACATTGCCATCTCTTTGGCTTCAAAACCGATACTTGGTTGTTTGTGTTGTTAAAGTTGACTTTTATTGTTCTGCCATGTGTATTGAGATCAACCACACTGACCATGTGGGGCTTCTCAGAGTCTGAATTCTGTCCTGTGTGAAGACACTGAAGTCTTAACTCTCCGTACCTGTGAGTGTGACCTTGTTCAGAAGTAGGGCTCTTATGGAAGATCGACTGAAGATGAGGACTGGGTCATCATGAAAAGCAGAAGCCTGGACACAGAGACACATTCACACAGGAAGAAGGGCAGGTGCAGATGCGGTGGTTGTGCCATGAGCTGAGGACCTGGGAGCTGGGAGAGAGGCCTGGGGCCCATCTTTATAAAGCAGCCAGGGGCATCACCCTGCTGACACTTAGGCCTTAGACTTCTGGCCTCCAAAAGTCTGAGATGATAAATTTCTTTATTTTAAAGCACTCAATCCATGTGCTACTCTAGACAACTAATATGGAACTATTACTTGGGAATCCATACTTTTCACAGTTGGCCCAATTGAGCACTCCATGTTGAAAGTTCTATTTAGAGGATTTTAAAAGGGAGTTTGAGGGGAGACAAACTGACAAGGTCACATTCCTAGAGGAGTTTATTCCAGACAGAGAAATTAAAGAGTCACTCAGACTGACAAATGTATGGAGGCTTTGGGCCGACACCTGCATTTGCTGTGTCTGGTGCGTGACAGTTACCTGTAACTGATGTACAACCCTGGTGGGCTTGGGCATGACTAGGAAGTGACCATTACTCATTCATTTCTGTTCATTGAATCTCAGCATATTTAATATGCCAAGATGTAGAGTAATAAAGATAGAGCTATGAGTAAAGTCTGCTGGGAAATCAGTAATGAAAATAATTTTGTGGGTGACACAGCAATTTCACCCACTCACATCCACTGGGAAGCTCTGTCCATGGAGACCAGATAACCCATGGTCGGTGGTGTTTGGCACGTACATCTCTCCAGTTCTGTTGTGGTTGCTGTGCCGGCCAGAGCGTGGGCACTGGCTTTTCTGCTTTGTCTTCCCCTGGGGAGCAAGCTATCTTAAAAAGAACGCAGAGAGCAATGGTGTTTCCTTTAGTGGAGAATTCCATAGTGAATAAAGAAACAAAGAAAAATTCTCCTACTTCCGGTGTGATCTGTAGTTGCAATCCCACAGCACAGTTGATTAATTCTACATCAGGGTTAAAATGCCCCTGGCCATTGAGTGCAGCTAAGAAGGAATTTTTGTGCTTGAATTAAAGCAAATATGAAAAGTGAAGAGGCTTGACTAAGCCCTCTCTCACAGTGCCATTAAAATCAATGTGAGTCACCAAGTTAAAAAAAAAAAAAAAGCCTCCCTCACCTAATGTACATGATGCAATGGTACATTTCAAAACTATTAAGAAATGAGTATAATTGTGATGGATGTATTACTTGGTTCAATGTAAACATTTCACATTGTATATCGAAGCAGTACCCTAAACCCCATAAATGCATCAATGTACAAAGTTATGATTTAATGAAAAATAAGTAATTAAAAAAATATGTGCTTTCATAATAATCCATGCCTATTCCCTTTAATGGGAAAAAATAGCTGACATACATTACAGACTTGTAAATGGGGTATGAAGTCAAATGGTAGCGTATACCTGCTGGGTATAAGGACTTTGCCAGACCCCGAGAGAACGGAAAGAAGGGGGAGGTAGGTTTCTGCTCCTGTGAATCTGAGTGTTTCAGAAGTCAGGACACATACAGTTAAAATGCTAGCAAAAGACTGGATGATAGATAATCTGAGCCACAGGTCTGATGTAGCAGACAGTAAATGCTAAGGGCATTCAAAAAAGTAAGTATGTCAATTCAACCATTTTTCATTCATTATTTTGGTTAGTGAGAAAATACTACTGTTATTTGCTTGAGCAAGAGGAACAGCTCACCCCCAAGGCACCAACTCTGCGTGTGGCACGCAGTCTGCGTCAGAGGTCACGGCCTCCTCTGTGATCTCACCTTCTTATTTGAGCTTTACTTTAACCTTACAGGTGAGGGAATCAAAGTTCAATATGCAAATGACCAAACCAACTACTTCAAGTGAGGAATAGAGTTAGACCTCAAGGTGTAGTATGAGTTTTTAGAGATGACTGAGAGGTGTGAGGTCTGGGTGCTTGAGAGGCTCCAACCGACAATAGTCAGGTGTTGAGTGTGGCTTTATGGGAGATGGGGGGTTTTATCTTAAATATGTTAAGTTTAAAGCAATGGAGAGGTGTCCATGTGACCCGTCCACTGTGGCTTTGGAGATGTGGGCTTTCAGCTAAAGATTTGGGAGTCATCCTTGCAGAAATGATGTTTAAAGCATTAATGAGCTCTCCAGAAGAGGAAGTATAAATATTCAGGAGAAGGAACAAAGGTTCCAACTCTGTGAAAAACTTGGAAAAGATTGACAAGTTGGGTGAGTTCCCAAAGACGCAAGCAAAGAGGGGAGTGAGAGTGTCAGAGAACGCAGCTTCGTCCCAGAGGCCGATGGGATTACTTCAAGATGAAACATATTGAAGGCTGCAGAGTACAAGGAGAAAGAGGGCCAAAACGAGGGCCTTTGAGGACAGCAACCGAAAGCTGATTTGTGGTTCCTGAGAAGGGTCTGTGCCGGAGGGAGGGGAACCAGATCATATTAAGAGATAGGAGCACAGGAAGGCGTGAGGGCCATGGGCATAAACTGCTCCGCTGGGGAAATGTACAAAGTGTAGGTATGAAAAATCTTTAAAGTCAAAAGAGAATTATCCCATATGGTTTCTGCACTTTGTCCAAATAATTTAATAAGATTACTGTTACCCTGCTAATGAAGGGGAAGCACTCTCTCCTGGTTCTGTCATTGCTCTCATGCAAGGTTGGCAGACTGCTTTAGGGAATTATCTGAAATCTGATTCCCATTAGGTTCAGAATGTAGTCATCATCACGGAGCAGAGACGGGGCCAGGGAGGAGCAGCATGACCAAGGTCGTGCCCCGGCGGTGCTCTTCCCTGGCGGCCGGAGCCTCTATGAACCGTCTGTGTTCATTCCCACCGCCCAGCAGGCCTCAGCGCACGGGACCGCTTAACAACATTGACCGAATGGAGCAGGAATGTGTTAATCGTGAAGATGGGATTTTGCTGTACATACTTTTTTAGGGCTCTTTAAGGCCCACTTACCTACTGGGGTCCAGCAGTGGTTGAACCAGACGGCTGATGTAACCTGCTGACTGAGGAAGTGACCGGGTAGTTAACGGTTTTCTGCTGTTCTCCGATTTGCTGCCTCTGTGAAGCTTTGAGAGCTGAGATGAAAAACTCTGTGGGCAGAGTTTAGACCCAGAGCAGATAAGACATTATCTGTTATTCCTGTCAGAATGACCAAGTCGTACGTAATTATTTATAATTTATATTCCACCACTTCCTGAATGCGCTTGCTGCGCCATAGAAAATTATATTATTGTAAAAGTTACAATTAGGATAAAAAAAAAGTGGAGCAGTGAGCATCTACAGGACCGGGAGGAAGACAGGCTTTCCCACTGCCAACACGGACCCTTCTCCACAGGTGGACACTGAGTCCGCCTCTGCTCTGGGCCTCCGCGTAGCTCCAGCAAAGCTAAGAATTTGGATATAATATTTATCATTGGTTAAAGAAAATCACTCACGTTTCCCTGAAGTCCAGTCTCTCCTAGGAACCAAACTTTGGGAGGAATCACCATGTAGGCTCTTCTGTAGTGGTTCAGAGGAACACAGAAGAAAGTTATGGAAGAGAAACGTTACCGCAAACCCAGGTACACTATGCGACAAAGCCCCTCTGTGTGGCCCTCTGTAAAGGCAGAAGGAACATGAGCTTCAGGGAAGTTTGATTGGAGCGTGGGAGAGGCTGGTTGCCAGATAGCTAATTGCTTTCTTTGGAAATGTTTATGTACTTCAAATGATGAAAGTAATTCATTTATACAGATTTAAAAACAAAGTTATACTAAAACTCATTTGCAATTTTGACATCGCTATTCATATTTGTTATATTACCTGCAATGAATAAATTCATGTGTCTATACATGTGAATATAAATTTATGTATGATACAAATATATAAACTGTTAGAATTGAGACATAACTGTCTATATGCCTATAGAGATCGCGAGTTGCATATCTGTCTTCCGCTCAATAGTAAATCATGACCATTTCCTCATGAAAACTATTTTAGTGGTTAATAATTCTTTATGTGAACAGTCATAATTCATTCAACTGTTTCTTGGTTGTTGGGAAATTTACTTTATTAAAGACATTATCGCTTCGTGATATTTCGTTGCAAACATTTTTATGGTTTATGATTTGCCTTTTAATCTAACCTCTTGGTGTTGGAAACTTTAATTTTTATTGAATCACTCTTTAGTGTTCTCATTTTGTTCTCTGCTTTTTTATCTATGAAGTCTTTCCCCTCAGAGTTAGTTATTTATTCAGCTTTGGAAAGCTGAAATTTAGTGAGAGTGGTGCTTATCCCCACTAAAGCCTAGACTTAGGCAAGTTATTATTTTTAATAAGAAAAATATAATAATCTCAGTCAGAAGGATGTAACTTTAAATAGTGAAGAGGAAAAAATACGGCCCAAAGGCTGAAGTACCAGGTCTTAAGAGGAAGATTTCCTCCTGTATTCTCCTGTTTGCTAATATACTTAGAAATTGCTTCCCGACTCCAGAATGCCGTGAATGTGTTTCTAAATCTCTTCTTCTTCTTTCAGAGTTTCACCTCTTACACTCAAATTTTATTCATTTGCTTTATTTAACTTGATGTATGCTGAGATTTACGTTATTTTGTTTCCAAATAAACCTCTCAACACCATTTATTAAAAATAGGCCCTTTTCCTACTGACATGAAGTGGTCTTTGCTCATATTCTGTTACACACCATTTGTTAGGATCCCCTCTACCCCCTCCCCTGTATTTATTACCAAAATCGTGTGTAGCTTTTCCTCTACATCTCTGTCACTCACATCTTGTCGAAATTTTGACATTGGGAATGCATTGGTTTTATTCAATGTTTTTAAAATAGCATTTTACATTTTTTGGTATTCTAGAGCATGAGAAATACCTGTTCTTTGATGGTTGTAAGATCCTACTTATAAAAAAAAAACCATTGGATTCTAGGATCTTCTTTGAAGGCAATTCTTGAAATTAAAAAATAATGTCCATAGCTATGGGCCTATTGAGACTTTTCATTTCTGTTGAGTCCATTTTGATTATTTATATTTTCTCACAAAAATTATGCTGCACACAATATTTACAATTCTATATAATATTTTAAGACTTTTTATTTTTTTAGGATATTTGTGTAAGCTTTCATAATTTAAATTTAAATATCCCCATATTTCTTGATTATATGTGCTTTCTCATTACTAATGCTTGTGTTTTTTTCTTTTCTGCTAAATTGCTCAAAGAATACATTTTTTGTTTTACAAAGAAGTAACTTTTAAAATTTTAAAATCAGTTTCCGTTGTGTTCAATTTATTCTATTATTTAAATTAGTATATTTCTTTCCCCAAATATACTTAGGTTTTATTTGTTTTCCTGACATTTTGGGTTTGAATAAAACTTTGAAGAGTGACTTTATAAATAAATTTGGCCATATATCTGAAGTTTCTATTTTTGTTTTCATCCTCATTATTTTCTAAATCAATGCTTCTCAAGTAATAAGTCTCAGCACTGTAAAAAATGTTGATATTAAACGGTATCCATTGATGACTCATAAAATCAATTTGCAAAATCACGAGTGTTAAAGAAATCATCATACATGTGAAATACACATGTATATAAATAAACTTAAATAAAATATTTCGTGAATTGTTATCTACTTTTACTATGAGAAAAGCAATCTGATACCTTCTATTTACAGACAGGCTTCTGAATGGGAGAAGACTTTTGCATGTTATGATTCTGACAAAGGTCTGATAACTAAAGAGACCTTGAGTTCTCTTCTACAGAGAACTCAAATTAATCAATAAGAAAAGATCAACCCCATTTCTTTGTGGGCAAGAGACTTGAACGAAACTTCTCTGAAAGTGACAGGAGAATGGCCAACAAACACATAAAAAATGCTCATTGTCTTTAATCGTCAGAGAAATGCAAATCAAAACCACTTTGAGATACTATCTAACTCCTGTAAGATTAGCCCACATCACAAAGTCCCCAAACTGCAGATGTTGGTGTGGTTGAGGAGAGAAGGGAACATTTCTACACTGCTGGTGGGATTGCAAACCTAATATAGCCCTTTTCAGAAAGAAGTATACAGAAATGTCAAGGATCTAAAAGTTGACCTTCCATTTGATCCTGCAATTCCATTACTATGTATCTACCCAAAGGACAAAAATCATTTTATGACAAAGACATTGGTTCCAGAATGTTTATTGCAGCCCAATTCATAATTGCCAAGTCATGGAAGCAGCCCAAGTGCCCATTGACCCACGAATGGATTAACAAAATGCTTATGTGTATACCACAGAGTACTATTCAACCATAAAAGGAGATGGAGACTGTACATCATTTGTGCGTACCTGAACGGAGTTGAAAGACATCCTTCTTAAGAAAGTATCACAATCATGTTAAAAATAGTACCCAGTGTACTCAATATTAGTATGAAACCAATATAAAAACACACTCTCTTATGAGTGATAAAACACAAATATAGTCTAACAAGGGGGATGGAGGGGGGAAGGGAGAAGGTGTTTGGTGGGAGGAGAGAGGGCATTTGATAGGATTTCAACTAATGGGCACAATGCAAGGGTATATTTCTCAACAACTAAGAATAAACTGTAAATGTCCTACCACAAAAAATAAGTAAGTGAGATAATGGTTATGTTAATCAGTTTGATTTAAGTATTTCATATTGTATATTGAATTATCACATTGTACCCCATAAATGTATACAGTTATCATTTAATAAAAAATTTTTAAAAATACTATTATTGTCTACCCAAGTGATTTGTACTTATGTTCATCTGGGTAAGCTCTGGGCTGTGATGTGAAAAGGCTTGTTTTTTATTGCAGGTTGTTGTACAGAGAAAATTGTTGATGTCTCTGACCTACAGCACCCCGGATGTCCCAGCATCTAGCCCAGTGGTTGTCAGCCTGTGCGTCGTGACCCCTTCGTTCCATTTGTAACAACGCAGCAATTAGGAAGGTTGAGAACCACTCCTGGCTCCCTGGCAGTTGTCCTCTTGTATGTGACCCTCTCGAGTGGTCCTACAGGGCTCTGTCCATACCATGTTTCTTGGCCATCCTGCACTCACCTTTACAACCAGGCTTTACGGATGTTGTTCTGTCTGGGACTCCCCAGGTCCCTGGTTCATTATCATTGCCTCTCCATCTGCATCCCCCAGGAATGAGTATTCTTTTCATTTTAGGTCAGTCCCAAAAGGTGAGTGCCATCATTTTACTCATTGTCTCTCAAACCTCATAGGAAACAACTTCCTTAGGGAAACGTTCTCTGACCTCCTGTTCAGGTCCAGCTCCCAGCACATGCCAGCAGAGCACCATGGACTCTCACTTTAGTCCCGTGACTATTAGTCTTCTGCCCACAGTGCAAGGGTGTAGTAGACGCCCCATCTTGTTTCCTTTATCTTCAGCATGTTTTGTATAAGGGGACCCAAGTGATTATTTGTACATGTGTGTGATAAATGAATGTCTATTCACATGTTATTTTGTTTTGTGTTTGTGGTTAATTCTGGGTCTAACTTCTTGTTTCTTTTTGCTCTTGCATCTTTCTCGAGAGCATCCATGATGCTTATAGCAGGCACAGTCCTTTCCTTAGATGGTCACTCAGTATTTTAAAATTTGCTCTTTACTTCTACATCCTGAAATAGCTTCTCAACTCGATTATTCTTTTTAATTACTGGATTTAAGCTGTAAAATTCTAGGGGTTTTGCTACCTGTATTTTTCATTTAGTGCTAACAGACTTCAAACTATACTATAAATCTATAGTGATCAAAACAGCATGGTATCGGCACAAAAATAGAGAGGTAGATATAAATACGGAACAGAATTGAGAACCAAGAGATGAACCCAAGACACTTTAAGTCATTTGACCTTTGATAATCCCATCAAAAATATAAATTTGGGGAAAGATTCCCTATTTAACAAATGGTGCTGGGAGAACTGGCTGGAGACTTGCAGAAGACTAAAACTGGACCTACATCTTTCACCATTAACAAAAATTGACTCTCACTGAATAAAAGATTTGAGCTTAAGACATGAAACTATAAAGATTCTTGGAGAGAGTGTAGGAGAAACACTTGAAGAAATTGGCCTGGGAGAATACTTTATGAGGAGGACACCCCCCGCACCCCAGGCAATTGAAGCAACCCCAAAAATACATTACTGGGATCTGATCAAACTAAAAAGCTTCTGCACAGCCAAGAACACAGTAAGTAAAGCAAGCAGACAGTCCTCATAATACTTGCAGGTAATGCTTCTGACAAAGGTTTGATAACTAGAATACACAGAGAACTCAAACTTATTAGTAAGAAAAGAACAAGTAATCCCATTTCATCGTGGGCAAGGGACTTGAACAGAAGCTTGTCTGAAGAAGACAGGAGCATGGCCTACAGACGAAGTTGCTGTATCTTTAATCTCACTGTGTTATCTTGTCATTCCTTGTTACTTTCTTATTTATTTACTTATTATTTATTTTTGGAGACAGAGTCTTACTCTGTCACCCTGGGTAGAGCGCTATGGCATCATAGCTCACAGCAACCTCAAACTCAAGTGATCATCCTGCCTCAGCCTCCTGAGTAGCTGTGACTACAGGTGCCCACCACCATGCCTGGCTAGTTTTTTTTATTTTTAGTAGAGACTAGGTTTTTTTCTTGCTCAGGCTGGTGTGGAACTCCTGAGCTCAATGGCTCCTCCCACCTCCCACTGCTAGAGTGCTGAGATTACAGGCACCTCCTTTCATGCTATTGAGGAATCCCAGCAGTTTTATAAAAATTTCTTCCTTTTTAAATCATAACTTGGTTTCTAAAATGTATTTATTCTTATAGGGCTCAGGAGAATGATACAGCCTTCATCTGAACTTAAAGATCTCCTCCCCACCTTTTTCGTTTTTCTTTAATGTGTGTGCTACTTAAGGCCCACCTGGGAGCTGTAGATTTTCAGAGCTGCAGCTAGAGCAGTGATTTTCCACCGGTGTGCCCTGGAATACTAGTGTGCTGCAAAGATCTTTAAAGATCAATTAAATTATTTTTGAAAGAAATTTGAAGCACAGTAAGTATATCTGTTTTCTTACTCTTTTTTTTTTTTTGGATAAACATAAGTTAGTGTGCTGTGGAAGCTTCACTGTAGGGTCAAGTGTGCTGTCCCAAGATGAGAAAGGTTGAAAACACTTGGCTAGAGGGTGACATCAGATGCAAAAAATAGTTGCCTACCAAGGCTCTGCTGGCGAGAGACAACGTCTTCTGTTTCATGGTCCAGTTCCACGACACCCGTGATAATTTCCCCATATTTTTATAGAACTATTGGATGCGAGTGTGGAGAGGGATGGAATTTGTGTTTTGGTAGGTTTGGGTATCTGGTGGACACTGGGGCAGCTCTGCTCACTGCTCTGTTGATGAGAACATGCCTTTCTGACTCCGGAGGGACTGGTGAGGTGTCTTTTTTTTTTTTTTTTTTTTTGAGACGGAGCCTCAAGCTATCCCCCTGGGTAGAGTGCCATGGCATCACAGCTCATAGCAACCTCCAACTCCTGGGCTCAAGCGAGTCTCCTGCCTCCGCCTCCCACGTAGCTGGGACCAC